>SMSR01003128.1:0-33351 GCA_019453355.1 Ceratina japonica
GAACCTTCAGTTCGTTCACGAAAGTAGTTAGAATTTAGTTGTCCAAGCACGAAATGGGAACCTAAACGTCCATTTAAGGGTTTATAAAATTTTTTTAGGATCCTCTGCAATATTTACTGTGTTATATAAAATTATTTTACAAACTATGCGTATTTGAATCTGATGTGCATCTGAAATGAATTATTCTGTTTATTCTTATACTTCCTATTACAAATTTTAAAAAAGGCTTTAAAACAATCTAATTTAAACAATAGAATTTTTTTATACAGCAACAAAGCGAAAATTTGTGTTATTTGTTCACAAAAATTGTGAAAGAAAAATAATAATAATTTCGCCATAAATTGGGTGAACGTAAAAGAGATTCTTGATCTAGAATATGAGCCAAAAAAACGTAGGTGTCATGGGGTCCCCTCAGAGCACTTGTCCTCAAGTGGTGCCAGCCAATGGACTTTTGAGCACAAATGTTAGGTTTCATAAATACTAGTATGAACCTACAGGATCTTTTCCTAAACTCTTGAAGTAGGACTTGAAGGACTAAATTATATTTGATAAACTCTATTTTAGATCTATATCCTTTATAAGCGGACATAACGGCTAGATATAGGTTCAAATTAGAGTTAAATTTACTCTTATATTCTTACGCTCAAGACATGATTTCGACCTCCACATCCTTCTGTAGGATAAATAGGTTCAAAACCATAATTATTTTTTCGACTCGGGTTGTTCCGTGGAAAATATGGAAAGCGAGAAATGGCAGAAACTCTATTACGTAAAACTTTCATATTAAGATAATGTCAGATAAAGTTAGGGGAGGAAATGGAGCGAATTAAACGGCGCTTAAAGGAATCGTTAAGAAGGCTGTCTTCGACTCGGTCAGATTTCGAAACAACCGGAGCGAGCGAACTCCGGCTCGAGTGTCGGCGATACAGAAAGAAAAAAAAGAGAAGTCAACGAGAGGTATCGTTCATCGGTCGCCGGTCCCCGGGGAAACGAGGATATATCCCCGGGGCGGGGTAGCCGCGTGGGGTGAGTCCCGGGTTTGGTAAGGGAAGTCAGACCGCCACCGTTCCACCTTATCACCTACCAAATAATGGAGGCATATTGAATAGATAGGCGAGGCCGAGCGATGTGTATCCGATCCCCCGGCGTCTCTGGGGGATATTAAGGAATCGGCCCTTTTCCACGCCCCCTCGAGTACCGCGGAACGGCGGCGCGCTATCGCGGGCCGAAGGGGAGAGAGAGAGTGTTTTTTGAATAAATCCGAAGTCCTCTCACGTTCGGGCGTTGCGTCGCGCGGTCCGCGCCGAGGGGAAACGGGTTTTCTCTCTCGCCGGGCTTTTCCTTCGATACAAACAAATTCCGTGTCGCCGTGAAATCGATCCGTGATACCCCGGACTGATTTCCATGCGGAGGAGCGCCGCGCCGCTCGAGGCGGACGCAAAACACGAGCTACACTTGTGTTACGCGTTTCGCGACTGAATGCCCAAGGACGGAAAAGGTATCGCGCGTTCGCCCGGTCCAAACGCTCGTTCCTTCTACAGGCCGGGATCCGCGCTGAATAGAAGTATTTGCACAGTTGTCGACCTGCGTTCAATGCACATCCCTTCGCAGAAATACCCGGAATGCAATCAGTCGCATATTTCATAATAAAAGGAAGTGTTCATATGGAGAATGAAAATTTTGAAGAGGGGAAGAAAAATAAATAATTATGAAATCGCTGTCGTATTCTTTAACTTCGCGACGAGCAATGGATCCGCGAGGTAACGAAAATAGATATCCCGCCGACTTCTCTCCTGATGTATTCTTATGTAACGGATGTCAGCCACCGACGGAGTTTTAAATATAAGTTGGAAGTGAATAATTTTCGATTTTGGAAGCTCGCGTGTTATTCAGCGTGTCTCACAGCGTTCGCCGGCGCGTAGCATATCCTTTACAAATATATCTTCCGGATTTATTATTCACAAGCAAGTCAGCGGAACTTCTGTGTTATAAGATAACTCAAATATTAATATCGTATTCTAAATTTCCTCCGTGAAATTAATCATTCTATAATTATAAAAGATATGCGCATATAAATTTTGTTCGATATGACGTTTTCTAAGCGAAATATGTCGGTTCATTTTCGACTTTTTACATCGAGTAACCGAGATTGCACGCGGTAACGAAAGCGCGCGCGAAATAACATACCGTGAGCCGTGTGTATACGGCAGACGTAAACTGTTCGTAGTACATTTCCCCGGAAGAAGAGGAAGAGAAAGAAGAATAAGAGAACGGAGCCAGAGCCAGGAAAACGAGGCAGAGCGAGAGAGAGAAAGTGATCGAGATCGTGGCGGGAGGGAAAGAGCGGAGTCCATGTGTTCGGTGGCTGGCAACGTATTGGATTTGTTGGCGGTGTGTTGAACAAATGATTGCGCAGCTACCGCCATGGAAAAACTTGGCTGGAAGCGGCACTCGATTCGACTATTCCTACGGTTTCTCTCGGTTTCCTCCACCTCGAGACCGACCGAGGGTTGTCGAACCAAGAAAGTTTACGGGCTACAAAGCGTTGCCGGAGCGAGCGAGACGCGGAGGGGAAGAACGAGAGGGCGAAAAAGAGTACAATCGTCTCTCGAACCTCGCCCAACCCCTCTTTCATTCGACCGCCCTCTTTTCCGCTTGATCCACGCGCGCACGGACGTGTGTACGTGTTACGTGACCGGATGGTGGCTACCTAGCGATGGTAGTAGCAGCAGTGGTAGTGGTAGTTGGAAAATTCACAGTCTCTGCCGTTCGATCGGGAGTCGCCTAGCTGTTAGCATTTTCCACGACAAGTTGGTTACCGTGTCGCGTGTAAAGGAAAATCCACGGGAAACTAGAACGTTCCTTCTTCCTCTGCTTTGACCGACTTCAAAAACGAATTAAGGATAAACAACGTATGTAAATTTGATACATGAAAAGAATTCTATCATCGATTCACGAATCTCCAGTTATGTACTCCTCAGAAGAGACACGAATTAGTCGGGAGATAACGAAGAGACGAGGATTAAGAAGATCCGTATCGATTTCACGAGAAGGTTGGATCGGCAGGCGGAGAGAGAGAAAGCGCAGGAGTAAAAAGCACTTGCCTACTGGCAAGGAGCCGCGCGGCTCGGTGTTCAGCGCAAACGCAAACGACGACGGAATCAGGGACTCCTCTTTTACGCAACGAACGGGGCCGAAATATGATGTTTCTGCAAACAGACGGAAGTAGAATACAAATATGTAAAGTCTGCACTCGAAAGGGGTCGGGGCCGCTTTGCGGGTTCCCTTGGCTCGCCTTGCCTTAGCCGGCCTCTCTTGCGGAACCGGCGCGCCGCGACGGACGTGCCGGATTTGTCCTTCTGCCTCTCAACGTGTTGACGTTTTCAATCTCTTGTCCCGGCTGCGGCACACGTAAATCTAGACATCTCTTTTTACCGGCGAACCGTGTAAAGTGCGCAAAGGAGGATCCCATTTCCCATCCCGTCTTTTCTCGTCCGCGAACCTGTCCGAAATCCTTCTGCCCGGCCCTACCCGGTATATGTACTTTTCCTCCAGACAGACGTTGTTTCCGGTCTCGAGGACGGCTTTGATCACATTACGGATAGGACCGTTCATCCACTCCGGCCAGAATTTTTTCTCCACCGAATTAACCATAGACGACCTCATTTAATCAAAGTTACCAATAAAAATGAATTATATAAGCTTCCCGAAAACTGAAATTATTTCCAACTTTTCCTATTGTAAAAAATACGAAACAGGAAAGGAGCCATAAGGCCTGGACACTGCCATGATAACTAACACAGTGCATATTGAAACTGTCGCGTGCAAGCGCGAAATCGATAACGACCCGATACGTAATCGAATCGCGGATTCCCCGCTAATCGTTTCCAGATAATTACCCGGGACGAGTTAGCGAAGAATCTGGTCCCGGAACGTCGTCGCGCCGCAATGAAAGAAGGATACTCCACACGTTTACCGGGCGGCGAAGAGGCGGGCGGAAGCGGAATCGAGATGTTCGACAATTTTAATTGACGAGGAGGCAGTCGGGGCAGATTTTATGACGCGAGCCGAGGTTACGAAAGAGGCTGAAAACCTCACCCGGAGGATCGGCCACCCGCCATGCGGTAATTAAAGCCTCCGCGGTTTGTCGCGCTAATGAGGAGTTTATCTTACGAGGTCGGGCTACTCCGACTGCCTCTCCCGACACTCTCTTCTTTATGTACGGACGTACGTAGAGCCCCTATTCTATGCGCGAAGGAAAAATAAATAATGGGAAAGGACGCGGACGGTGCTTTTGTATAATTAACGAGGATTCGTGCGAAAAAGGGTGCGACGCTTTTTTAAGCTTCAGAAGCGATTGGATGAAAATAAATAAAATANCTCCACCGAATTAACCATAGACGACCTCATTTAATCAAAGTTACCAATAAAAATGAATTATATAAGCTTCCCGAAAACTGAAATTATTTCCAACTTTTCCTATTGTAAAAAATACGAAACAGGAAAGGAGCCATAAGGCCTGGACACTGCCATGATAACTAACACAGTGCATATTGAAACTGTCGCGTGCAAGCGCGAAATCGATAACGACCCGATACGTAATCGAATCGCGGATTCCCCGCTAATCGTTTCCAGATAATTACCCGGGACGAGTTAGCGAAGAATCTGGTCCCGGAACGTCGTCGCGCCGCAATGAAAGAAGGATACTCCACACGTTTACCGGGCGGCGAAGAGGCGGGCGGAAGCGGAATCGAGATGTTCGACAATTTTAATTGACGAGGAGGCAGTCGGGGCAGATTTTATGACGCGAGCCGAGGTTACGAAAGAGGCTGAAAACCTCACCCGGAGGATCGGCCACCCGCCATGCGGTAATTAAAGCCTCCGCGGTTTGTCGCGCTAATGAGGAGTTTATCTTACGAGGTCGGGCTACTCCGACTGCCTCTCCCGACACTCTCTTCTTTATGTACGGACGTACGTAGAGCCCCTATTCTATGCGCGAAGGAAAAATAAATGATGGGAAAGGACGCGGACGGTGCTTTCGTATAATTAACGAGGATTCGTGCGAAAAAGGGCGCGACGCTTTTTTAAGCTTCAGAAGCGATCGGATGAAAATAAATAAAATAGAATATTGTGATATTGAAAGAATCTAAGGAATTATGGTAGTATAAATATAGTATCATCTGGGCACCCCGTCTCCTTTGTCACCGTGACAAGCTTAAGAGTATTCAATATAAATTCCTTCGTCACCTTTCTATCCTTACTGAACACCCTATGTGCTACTTGGACCATGACTTTTCAGCAATCATGCTGAAATTTGGTATAACCACCCTTGAAAATAGAAGAACGATCTCGGAACTAATTTTCCTCTCTAACCTACTTAATCATAAAATAGATTCTCCTGCTCTCCTGGACCAAATCAAATTATACGCTCCATCTCGCAATCTCAGACCTAACAATACTTTTTGTTCAGTGAGATTTACTTCTCGATTTGGACATTCTAATGTAGTAAACAGAATATTATCTAAAGTCAATAGATTTTGTCACATTTTTGACATTTTTATTGACTCCAGCTCAGTCATTAGAAGAAACCTTTGTTCTTTTTTTGCTTCTCAGTCGTTATAATATCTCTTTCTTTTTTTTTTTACTGCTCTGTACCACTTTCTTCAATGTGTAAAAGGGGTAATTACCCTTAGATTAAATAAATGAATCAATCAATCAATACAATATTTCTATTAATCTGCGCATCAATTTACCAAGCGGGGAGCGTAGTGATCATCGGTTCTCCCGATTCTAATCAGCTCCGCGTGGTATGTAATTCGCGCGCGGGAAAATCGAGGGAAAGCGTCTGCACGGGCGGGAAATCCGGCGATCAAGATGCGATGCGGGCACCCGGCGAGGTATTCCGAAGGACGACGAGGCAATCGGACTGCTCGCACGGCACGCATACCCGATGAACCCGGGCGTCGCGCCGTCGAAGGGGATGGACCCGTCGTTTATATTAATTTGCGGCGTCGCGGTGCCTGGCGTCGTAACCCGTGCCACGATATTCCGCACGCGCTCACCTTTTTACCCGCCAGGCATTATTAAGTTTTGATCCGTTCGCATTCCGTTCGCGGTACACCGATTGAATAATGCGGCCAGATTTTATTCCTCGCGGTCCGGACCGGCGAGAATCTCGTCTGCGATCTCTCTCCGCTGGCAGACGCTGCACGCGACAGGGTCCACGTTTCGTTCACGGTCGTGTATATGCGTGTATGCGTGGGCAGCTGAACTGAGGTAAAACAACGACCGCTGAATATCGAATCTCGTTGCTTCTCGTCTTCGCGTGCTTCACGGGTTGTCGAAAATTCATGCGAAGTTTCAATTTTATCCAGAATCATTTTAATAAGCTTTTGGTGACTAAAGAAACTCGTGTTTGATAGTATAAGTATTCTGATTAATTTGTCTTCGCGTGCTTCACGGGTTGTCGAAAATTGATGCGAATTTTCAATTTTATCAAGAATCATTTTAATAAGCTTTTGGTGACTGAAGAAACTCGTTTTTGATAGTATAATTATTCTGATTAATTTGTTTTCTACATATTTGTATAAATAGACAGTGTGTTGAACTTCATTAAACTAGAAGTGTTGTACTAATCATTGAAAACTTGATCAATGGCTAGGGATGATTATTACCAGTTNGATGCGAATTTTCAATTTTATCAAGAATCATTTTAATAAGCTTTTGGTGACTGAAGAAACTCGTTTTTGATAGTATAATTATTCTGATTAATTTGTTTTCTACATATTTGTATAAATAGACAGTGCGTTGAACCTCATTAAACTAGAAGTGTTATACTAATCATTGAAAACTTGATCAATGGCTAGGGATGATTATTACCAGTTGAAAGGGTCGAAGGGCTCGTCCAACAATCGATTTTAATTATACGCGACACAGCGACAGCGTGTTCTACAGAGAGCGTAATATGGAGTGCTGCAAAGTGGCGCCATCGTTCGTGCGGCAAGAACCCACTTTCACCCTCGATTACAAAAAAAAGAGATTGACATTACGCAGCAAATCTACTGGCTACATTTCATCTATCAATCTCTGCGCGAATTGAAAGAACAAACCATTGAAATGTGATCAAGATTTAAAATGACACTCAGATTTATCACACTTCTTCGTGTAATTTCCAAACTTGCAAGATTTGGCTTAAGATAATTCAACATACTTCATAATTCTGAATCAGGTCATTCTAAAACCGCCCACAACACGACTTTTAAGATATTTCATGTCACATACGAGTAACGATACGTATTACGTCATTTTCTGGACGTCATCGTAAGATCGAATAAGTCGACAAGACATTAATCGACAGCGTCCGTGATTTCACCAACGATCAATTCATCAACTCTCGCACTCACCTAGACACCTCCTGACTCGTCACCTAGACACCTCCCGACGATCTCCACTTGTGCTCTCCATGACAGTTGTCGAAGAACGCGTTTAGAGCGGGACGGACGGTACCGGGATAAGAAACTGGCGCGAGTTATGTACGTGGCTGGAGAAATTCGGGACGATTCGCACGCGTGTCGGTTTGCGGCAGGTAGCATCTGGGCACTGAAACCGCGGTGGATCTCGACCGCCTCGAAGGTAGAAACGAGTTGCACCGGGTAGTAGGCAGGTAGAGGAAAGAGGGCGAACAGGAAGGAAGGCGAGGAGCGAGAGAGAGTCCTTTATGGTGGATGCACGGGCACAGGGCCTGTGGCTCCGTCTCCTCTCCGCTGCCTCCTTCTTCTTTCGACCGCGTTATACACGTCGGAATGTTAATGAGTCGTCGCATCGTAACAACGGCCAAACGATCGAATTATTCGCTTCTGGTCGATCAGATAAATCTCTCGTCGAAAAGGGGGGGGCGGTAAGACAGAGAGAGAGAGGGAGGAGGTTTTGTCGAATGACCACCGTGAAACGCATATTTCGTCCGCGAGATCATCACGCGAATTATGTCAGGATCGATTGGTAGTATATGATAGAGTGCGTCGTTAACGGAATCCGTCGATGCGAAGGGAAATCGTTGGGCACCTTTTTGGCTCTCGCTCTGGCGCCGATTCACCGTGCCGATATGTACTTACTTGCTGGGAGCCGGTGGACTTCTTTTCGCTCGGGACAAGTTCGAAATTAAAGATTTCCGCCTGATATTATGACGTGCCGCGTCCGAGTTATTCGTCTCGGGAGACTCGTTCGGTATTCCGAACTCTTTTGCCGAAACGTTTTTCTATCGGCAGCTCCTTTAAATGGTCCAACGGATGAATTTTAAGCGGCCGCGATTGACTCGGGAAGATTGTCGAACGTAATATCGTTTCTTGCCCGAAACCGTTCAAGTAAAATATGTCTCTTTTGGGAGGCGACATATCGAAAACGAAGCCAGAATCCGCGTTGTATAAAAACCGTGGCTCCCTACAAGCGATACAAATCCAATAATCGGGATCCTTGACGAACACGCGTAAACCTTCAGCCGGGCGACGTTTACGTCTGGATGTCGTCGAAATTGGCTAAGCACGGCTGGCAACTATTAACGACCCGGCAGAAACCTGTTCCCGGCGTTAAGCACCTCCGATAAAGGGGCAATGGAAACTAGAGCCGAACCCAGAAACGTCCTTAAGTCCCGGGAAGAGTCCCGCATTTTGATCCATGAACTCAGCTGCCTGAAACGATGTCGGCCAATATTCAATTCTTTTAAAAGCCTCGAGCTATTAAGGAATTCGGACGTGTATCGAGTTTTGCCACGGTCGAAGGATAGAGCCGTTTTCAATTGATTTCTCCCTCGCGTTATTTGCTCGATAAGCGGCGACGGCTCGCAACGGCTCATTAATATCGTGTGGTACACGGTCGCGAATGAAGCGTATAGCCGGTCGTACGGTGTGTCTCGCAGTAGAGAATTTACATACCAGCCGAAGAGAGAACGGGAACGAGTAGGTTCTCACGTGAGGACACGCGTTTCGATTCGCCGGGGCTCCTCGTCCTACGGATGACGGACGTATGCGATCGGGAGCGGCTTTTCTTCTTCTGCCCCGTTCCAGCGTGCATTAATTATCCGTTAACGGAACGGAGGGACCACGCGCGGCGGAGAAAGGAACAGCACGGATGAGTAAGTGGAGAATATTCAAATGCACCGGTCCAAAGAAATCGCAGGAGTATCCTGCTTGAAATGGTTAGTGCAGCAAGCTGGAGTATTTGCCGATTCCAGTTTCGATTTATTCATAGCGGAGGTTAATATCTGACGATGTACTCATAGAATATTAACTCGATAATGTAATTTCTGGTAAATTAAACTTGTCAGGATCGTAAATGAATTTGGAAAATGACAGATATCGATACTCGAATAAAAAAATCCAAGTACTTATTCGAGAATTGAAGTTTTCAATTAAATTCGAGCGGCAGGATATTGGACATCGGAAAGGAAATTGCCGTAATCGATGGTGGACTAATTTGTTTCTATATCGCGGCATTAGAAGCGTTCGGTAAATTAATATCCGCGGGTATGTTATCAAATTCTAATGGAGGAAATCCGCGTTGAAATAGCGCGGCATTATCGTCGTCGACTAATTACGGATATCATAGATACTCGCATTATTGACATTACCCGCGGTTGTAGACGGGGTTGTTACATCTATCTTATTCGCCGCGATTAACTCGGCCCGTAGCCTCGGTATCCTCGTACACGCGTGTTCAGGTTAAACCGGCGTTAAGCACCTACGTACGTAAGTACATACACACGCTTTCGCTAATGGAACAAATCGAAACGATCTACCGCGGGACGCAGGAGAATTAGAAAGTCGCGGTCAGACTAATTACGTAATTGCGGAACCGCACTTATTCGATGACTGGAGTTTAATGGTACTCCGTATGATTATAGAGCTCGCTAACGGTTCTGATTATGAAACTCACTGATCCGTGAGAACTTGATACTTCTGTACTGTAATTTATCCAATAAGAATTTCCGCTTGACCATGCAAAATTACTGTTAGCATTCCGGTGTCTTTTTGCCAGCGTCCTTGTTTCCATGAATGAGGAGGGCAGTACGGTTTCTCTCGGGCCGAGTCGCGGGGTGCGCGCACTTAACGTAACATGTGTAACACGCATGATCGCGAACGGGGAATAACGCGGGGATAACGGAATGCGAGGGATGCGAGACGGCGGTCGGTTTTGCAGCGGGAACGGATATTCGTCGTCCCCGTGCTTGTCGTCGTTGGCATCGTCGGACTCGCGGGACACGCGGCCACGGGGAATGTTATCGCGCCTGTATCGTCCGCCGGTTTTCATTACCATTCGTGCCTCGGAACGGACGCGGACGCCCGCCATGAAAAACGCCACTTGATTTATCGCCGCGCCGAGCTGAGCCGGTCGCATAGCCGACGCGACGCGACCGACGACGTCTCGCGACCCGCGTCGCGTTTTGCGAACGCAAAATACGCCACCGCGAGATTTCGGACGCGATTTCCAACCCCCTCGAGAGCCTCGCCTGATGCGATCGCGTTTCTTGCAGCTGGTTGAGACCAGTTAGGAAGTTTGGTTTTAACGACATCCGATAGCACGAAATAGGACAGACAAATTTTGTAGTAGATTACGCAGTAATTAATTGAATCCATGGAAGAACTGTTCGTCAAATCTTCCAAAATGTTCGAGATACGATTCGAACATCNTGAGCCAGATGCGATCGCGTTTCTTGCAGCTGGTTGAGACCAGTTAGGAAGTTTGGTTTTAACGACATCCGATAGCACGAAATAGGACAGACAAATTTTGTAGTAGATTACGCAGTAATTAATTGAATCCATGGAAGAACTGTTCGTCAAATCTTCCAAAATGTTCGAGATACGATTCGAACATCTAACGTATTTACTATCGCAATTCATCAATCTCCGATAAAGGCAGAAGGAAAAAACAGTTTAACCAGTTCTGCAAGGTATCATAAACCGAAAGCGGCAGACCGCCTCGCAGTTATGTTCGGCTGTTATTACACGAAATCTCTGATCGAAGGTCCACAAGAGATGCTCGATAAAAGTAGGCCAGGTGGTTGAGCTGGCCAGCTGATTGATGGCCGAGCGGGGAAGTTTAGCGCGTCCGAAGTGCCGATAATTCTAGCTCGGATCCTCTCCTCGTTATTTAAGGGAACGAGATCTGATACGGTTCCCCGGTTCAGGTATGGCCGGTATCCGAGGGATTTATCGATCGGAGGGCCGATCCAGGTCAGGCGAAAAATTTTTGCCGAATCGGACAATTTCGAATTCGCCCGAACCGATGTCTTTTTTTTTTTTCTACGGGAGCAGGTTGCAACTGCCCCGCAAAGTCTCGCGGCCAACTTCCCCTTCGAATATTATTTTCTCGCGCTTATCTACCCTGATATCTTACATAATAATATGAATATAGACTCACGTCGGACCGTTGGAAACGCTGCGAGCAGTTGAACGAACGATTTCCTGGAGAACTCGAATAATAGAGGCAGAAGAAGAAAAACGTTCCAACGGAAATCATTGGGAAGAAATGATGTGGGCTGTTCACGGTTGCTCCATATAAAATGATCTTATTTCCTATCAAAAATTTCTTTTCTTAAAAATGACGAATAGTTCTCTAATTAAATATCTCTCTATTTTCTTTATAATTATTCTCTCGGAAGTTTTACCTTACTTCTTTTACATGCTATACCTATTTAAACAAAACACTCATCTCTGACAATGAAAAATGCACGAGCCACGGCCGTGGCACACGATTAAGCTCTTCATTTAATATCTTTTTCTTCGATGGAGTGGAACAGGGGGGGGCACAGTCGGCGTAGCAAGGGGTGTAGCAACCCCGGCATCGCAAACTTTTACATTTGTCACTTAGTTAATCCCTATTAGATCAGGCCGGATTTGAAACCCAGCCTACCTCCCGGCTATACGTGCGTCTCGCGTGGCGAAGAGTAAGCTCGTTTGAAAAGTGAGCACACGCCCCGTGGCGTATTGCGTTACGTCCCACACTTGCCATGAAAGAGGATGAATGTGGAAGAGAATCGACATCCGACCTTGCTATTTTACGTCGAGTTAATGGGTTAATGTTGTCCCCAGAATGATACTTCGTATACTTTTATACACATTTTATACATATTCTTGATATTTTTTAAGTACTCAATTTTTAATGACGCGAAAGAATCACTTTTTGAAAGAATGAGTCTACTGTTAAACCTGTCCTTTCTTATACCGGTATAACCGTATTAGAATATCGTCTCGGAGAAAGGGGCAACAGACTCATTCTGGAGATATCGAAGATCGCATTCATCGACATAGACCGGGGATCGTGTCCTTCGGCTTGTCCGTGCGAAACGGACAAGCTGCAGCCGGACCAGCGACACGTCCTAATACCCATCGTGAGTTACTAATCCTTTAAACGGATTACCAATTAAACGTGTCGCCCTGTTCTGTGGCCCGAGAGAGACGGACCGCGAGCGGCGGAGGGGAAAAGAAAGAGACGTCTGGCATTCGGGGGGAGACCGAGCTAAGTTTCGACTCCGGGGGGAATAGTTTTCTGCTCGCGAGATCTCTCGCACTCTGTGCAACTCCGGGTGTAACGTTTCAAATCTCAGCAGGTTTTGGTAGCTAGATCCAGAGCACCCATGCGACGCGTCGCGACTGCCAAGTGGTGCACATATTTGCTGTCAAATCGCGAAACTTGATACGGCCCACCCTCTACCGCGTCACATTCGCACGAACAGTTTTTTTTTTGGCGAAATTCGGGTTTCGCGTTAACGAATTTTATTCAATGCACATGACAGTTTTTTCGACCGAAATTGAAATTAGACAAGTGACGGGTGTTAGGCAGAACAAGGTGCGTACACCCAATGTATGTAAATGCAAGTTGATGAAGTATAATTAAATAATCTCTTTCATCAATTCACATTTTTGTGGTTCTATTATTTTACCGAAATTCCTATCGATTATTTTGCACTTATCAAAAATGATAAATGATAAATTATCAAAAATGATTATTCTGATAAATGATATCAATTTCAATGATTTACGAAATCGACCCATATGTATATAAATGTTTATACACGACGCATTATTGACTGATTCCCGATCAGGGATCGTGAAATTCCCTCATGCAGATCGGTCCGATCCCGTGAGATCGTCGGATTACGTGAAACGTGAGAGGGGCGGTGGCTCTTGGCAAATTGGTCGGTCGTAGTTTCATTCTGAAACGAAACGTCAAGGCAATATACAGGGACGCCGGCCGCGTCGAGAGCTTTATGCGCGAATATCCTGAGAGCAAGAGGATGAATTCACCGCGGAAAATATGTCAATCACTTCGCTCGACCCCAGCGCGCGCGTGCTCTGATTGACACCGTTTCGCATCTGTTGCCGAATGTATACCGTCCTGGCTTTGTTAACGAGATACAGCTCAACGCTTTCTCTCTGTTCCCGCCCCCCATCGCCTCTCTATCCTCCTCGCCCTCGCGTGTACACGTACGTATCTGGCCGTCTCTATCCTCGTCATCTCGCTGTTGCATCACGTCGCATATAATACGTTGACACGATTATTCGAGTTCCTACTAGAACCGCAGCAGAGCAGTTCGGTTATTGTCGAGCTTGTCTCGTGAAGCTGCTCCACTCGCCGAGGCAGGCTTTCAAGGGCGAGGTTTACAACCGTGAATCGAGCTTGTCGTGAATGCGAAACGATCGTAAAAGACTGCGAGGGGTGAAATCGACACACGGCGTCCATAAGAGATTAACTGCATTAGTGCATAATATTGTTTCAAAATATACCCAGCTTCATCAGAAGAAACAAAACGTAATGCGGAAATAACTAGTTGGAATACTTTGATACACTGCCATATGCCATTGCATTTCGAAACAAGTATTCCGAGAATCCATAATAAAAGATTCAAATATTTTTGAACCACCCGCACAAATTCCAACGAAAGAGTCTCGTCATTCCGTTACTTGTACAAGGACCGCTTGTTCCACGGTGCAAACAGACTCTCGGTAAAGGTACTCACCGGTTGTTCGGCCGATGTAGACATCAGGTGGTGGTGGATGAAGGAAGACAGGTAAACGATCGACGCGTGGACCCCGCTGGAAACTCGCCGTTGAATGACGAGCAATACGGTGCTTATCGTCTTGGTGGCTGGCTTTTTCTCCGTGAACAATGCGCCGCACGGTAATCGCGATGAGTCATTCCGTGTCAGCGATCAATCACCTAACGCTGATCGGTACCCGGGACCGGGACCCCGGTTACGGCGATACAAAACCGCACACGTGTACGACGCGACGCGACGCGCGCTGCCCCATGTTTTGTATATCGGCATTTATTCTGTGAATTTATCGGCGGGGCCCCGCGCTCGCGTACTCGTACTCCAACGTGACTCGCAACATACTGAACTTGACCGCTGCGTTCAATCGACTATTACCTCCCGGCCCTCTTCTTGTTCTCCGCGAGGTCTAAACAAAACATTTTTCATTTGACTTTGATAAAACGTCGTGGGAACTCGTGAGCATAGAAATCATAATTCTTTATACGAGTTAAAGAATGTTATATGAGTACTTCAAGACCTTACTTCATTTTTTAATTCGCAGCGCATAACTGCATAATGTGCGCTACTTTTGATACCGAGTACATTTACGAAAAGAGAATTAACTAAAGTAAACACGTCGTGGTCACTACCGATCATTTATTATAATCGCGAAGCAACGATCGACAATTCAAACATTCCGGACAATCAAACCCCAGGCCACGTTCGACGTAAAAATTCCACCCCATCTCCTGTTGCCATCAACAACAATGGGATCCGATGAAAACAGTAGCTTCGTCACGGTGCATTCTTGACGCGTTAAAGTACTATACGAAGGGGTTAGCCAGTCGAAGGCGTGCGTACAGTGAGATTCAAAAGCGAAATACATACAATATTCTAATAGGATTCTTCTAACATCAAATAGAGATACATTTCCTGATCTTAATCTATGTCCTCATATACCTTCTATCATTTTTTACATAATTTCATAATGTAAGGAAGGTATTTAAAATCATTTCTCCTTTCTAATAGCTACGATCGTTTCTGACATTTACTGTACACTCTCGTGCATACGTATATCCTTGGTGGACGTCCACGGGGAATCGTGGGATGATAGATGGTCGGTTCACCGATATTATCTCAGGTGACGAAGGCACGCATGCACGGGTTCACGCAGTCACGCGTGCCGATGTCGTAACGAAGCGAGGGTAGGCACAGAGAGAGAGAGAGAGAGAGAGAACCGGAGGTAGGGCGGTAGGTACATACATAGTACATAGGTGTAGGTGGGCCGTAGTTATCTCGAGACTCGCATCCTCCTCTTTGCACGGGGCGAGAGGCCGGAGGTGAGACGCAAAAGAGCAGCCCTGAAAGAAGCGCTTAACGAACTGACGACGACATTATTGTTGTTGCTCGGTCCCGGACGCATTCGGCCGGCTACCCGTTCCTTTTATCGGATGAGGCCAGGAGGCACAGACCCTGTCCGATGTCCCGGCGATTTTCTCTGCCCCCCCCGCCTCGCCGCTCGTCTGGACGGGAAGAAAGGGTGCGCGAGGAAGCGAACGCGCCGCGGGGCGGAAGAATACCAGAGGACGAGGGGGCCGCGATTTCGCTCTAATGCCGACGAGAGGGTTTTAATTAACTCGCCGTTCCTATCTACCCCTGCTTTCATCCTGGTATTTACGTGTGTCAGCGGCTTTCGTTTCCCGCCACCTTGCCAAACCATTGCCAGGAAAAACTCGAAGTCTAAGAGATACGACTGAGGGATCACCGCGATTTTACCAATGAATTCGGCCCTTGCGTTAGGATTTTGATGTAATTGTAATTCCTACGACTAGACCTTCTTCATAGTATGCTTTTTCGCTTTCACACGTGTATAACGTGCTCACAGCCATAAGCGTTTGAAGTATTTTTAAATATGTGGCAAGATTAAGACAGATTTGAAATTTGAAACTTTTTCCTTAAACGAGGATAACAAAGATACTGCATTAAGTCTTAAATAGTTCTCTATATTCGCGTGTGTATCTTGGATCAATTTCTAGGAGGATAGAATTAATACTTAAATACTAATGGCAAGCATTGCGTAACGCACGAGACACACTGTCTCCTCACGAGTAATCATTCTAAGCGAATTATGAACAATTCCTTACACTGAAAACATACACATAACATTTATAAAGTATCCTATTGAAAAATCATTACATATTCTCATTATGTAAAAATTTCAAAGTTTATTTACTAGTAATGAAATCGTCAGCTTGGCGTCGCGCTATATTCGAGATAAAAAAAGGTGTCGGTCCAAAGGAAGCCGCAAAATTATTCATTAAACCGGCCTAGTAAAAAGAGCTCGGTGTCCCGGCGTGTGCATCGATAAATTGTATCAAACATAAGCGGATAGAGCGTTGGTTCGAGGTATCGTCGTATGGCACGCGGGGAGGTGAGACGGTATCGCGGTCGTGCCGGGGCCATCTTCCTCCCGGATTCATTAAAGACTTTTATCGGGAGAACACAGCGTTGCCTATGTACCAATTCACTTAACGTAACCAATCTAAAAATGCTCATCAGCAATTTAAAGCGTCGAGGGCTCCTCGAAGGACAGCCGCGAGCGAGGGCTCTCCCCCGCCCCGGGCCGAACCGACGACGATGGGACGGGTTCCTCCCGCGCGGGAACGAGGGAAACAGACAATGAGAGAAGGATCGGCTAAAGAGGTTGGCAAAAAGATACGACAACGACGAACGCCGGGTGGAGAGACACCGCGGAGGGACAGAGACGCGCGGAGAACGGACACGGGTGAAGCGATAAGAATATATAGAGACTGCGGGGACGGAGAGAGAGAGAAGGAGAGACACGGCGGTGGTGAACCGCTTCCACCGCGAAGCGGACGAAAAAAACGAGGACGGAGAAAAAGCACGAGAAGGAAGGGTGAGAAACGCGGAGTGCTCGATGGCGGGGGTAAAAAGGAGACAGATCCATTTGCGAAATGCTCATCGACCGTCGTCGGACCTTTTCCCGATGCTATAACCACCCCCTCGCCTCGCCCGGTGACTCGAGTACAGAACAGGCTCGGAGGTTTTTCGAGAAACGCGTCGAGGAGGATTACTCTGATTCGTTTTGGCTTGCAGATTTCGCTTTTCCCTGAGAGCAGCTACCTCATCATCGACATCCGCGTGCTATTCGCACTCGTCCAATAGAAATAGCGATGAAAAGCAGGGAAATGACAGAGCGAATGAAACAACTTTCAAATCATCTTGTGACGAATCTCAGATTCTCCGTTTGGTATAAATTAATACGTGAGACATGAGCATATTTTAATTATTGCTATGAATATCATAATTCGAGGTTTAAATCTGCGATGATAACTCATGAGAACCAACAGATATAGACGTCTCGTGACGAAGTTTCAATTTAGCAACATCCAACGACCGGTCCAGATGAGAGTGGCCCTCGGTTTATTTCAATCGGCGATCGTATCGGACGGAGCGTACGACTTTATCCAATAATCGCCGGGGGATGACGCTGTGGAGAGTATCCCTCTTTGCATCCCGAATCAAGACGTAATGCGATCCGTCGCGATGAAGCCGGGAGATAAAACCGTTGTCGCGGCCACGGTTATCGGGTCCGCGCCGCGCCGCGCGGGAGAAAGATTGGCCGGTAACGCGTCCGCGTGGCCGTAAATCATGGTGTTTGCATAAAATATTAATAAGTGACACGAGTCAATCCGGGATTAAGCAACGGGAAGAGGGTAGTCGTGCGCGCGGCCCGGCCACCCCTCGAGGAACGATCCTAGCGCCACTTTATCTATCTCTATTTTATTTTGTTNCCCGTAAATCATGGTGTTTGCATAAAATATTAATAAGTGACACGAGTCAATCCGGGATTAAGCAACGGGAAGAGGGTAGTCGCGCGCGCGGCCCGGCCACCCCTCGAGGAACGATCCTAGCGCCACTTTATCTATCTCTATTTTATTTTGTTTGTGTTGGCTTTTCCCACGGAGGGTGAGTCGTGTGGGCCGACGCGCGCTCGCTGACCCTTTTCACCGTCTCGTCGACGATGCGACAACGACGCTCTTCGACAAATAGTAATAATGCGAATTGACACGTGACGCCGTTGTCGTAACAACGGCAAACACTCGGCTACAGGAGGGATGGATGCTGCGCGAAAGGGGGTCAAATACGCCTCGAGAGAACGTCGTTTACAAACCGAATGCTCGACCGACGACGTCGTTCCTCGTCGCGTGTCATTTCTTCGCCTGTCCGACCGCGACTGTACCCGATAAACAATTACGGTGGTTGCAAGGGGACAGCTACTTGCTGTTTCCACTGTGAGAGCAATCGCCTAATTGAAAATCGATTCTATCCTGAGGAGAAGGTATTATCAGTAGCATTGATATTAACTTAGCAAACATATTCATTATCTATTGTACGATTTAATCCAGTTTCGCGCGATTCATTATATCACATATGATTTATGTAAAATAATGCAAGGCTTGCCTGTTGGTGAAAGTGCTTAGATTTCCTGGGGCTACCGCGTAGTCATTTTAGGTTTGAGGAGCCGTCTAATTCCCGTGACGCCGTAACCGGCGAAGATTATCATCCCGATTGGCTCTCGCTTTCGCAGCGGCGGCGTGTGTAGGGTAATTGCGAACGGCTGTTTCAGTGACCCGCAGCCGGGTTCGACACGTGTCGACTCGTGCGCGAGGGAACCGCTTATCTCGCGCCTGCTTTACGTCGAACTCGCTGTTTCCATTATCCGTAATAATATATTCTTCTTTTATAAGATCCAGGCCCGTGGCTTCCCTCGCCGGGCCGCGGGCTACGCAGACAAGGAGGAGAGGAGAGGAAGAGAGGAGTGGGTGAAAGGGTGCCGTCGCCGCTGCGGAGGGAGAGAGACCGTCGGCCGAGCGGGGAGCGAGAAGGGCAGACAAAGTGGCTGGTGCACACGCGTTTGTCAATGTTTGCCGGTGTCGACACCCACCTACTTATGCAAATCATTTAATTTAACCCCTCCATACCGCGAATCCCGAGAGAGATCGTATCTCGAAACCTATTCGTATTCATTGCCTGAGCGATGGGGAGAGCGGTAGCGTCGCTCTCGATCCGCAGAGCAGCCATACGATCGCGTTTCTCTTGTCCCGATCCTACATACCACCGACGAGCAACCTTTATGCTCGCGTAAACCTTTACGACTCCCGGGTCCGTCGCGGAAAGAAGCCTCTCTCGCTCCCGGCGTCGCTCCTCCGAGACAAGCAGATCCGATATTTCATTCGGGATTGCATTTGAAATTTAAGAAACTCGCGCGCGTGTCGGCTCTGCCCTTAATAAACGTATCGTATAAACAACCCGTCGTCGGAGGCGACGACGAAGAACCGTGCGATATCCTTTAATGGAATTTATCACGAGCGTCAGTCTGCATTAATGGAATAACGGAGAAGCGGACACGATGATTGCCAGCGCGGGACGAACGCGATTCTAGACAGGGAAACCCGGGTACGCCGTTTAGGTTTGATGCTCGATGTCGACATCCACTGACGCTCGCTGAACGACACGTTTTAACGGTTTTCACGGCAAGTGGACAACCGATGTCGAAAGCGATTGCCATGATAGATCAAGATTGATATACCGCGTACACGCGGAATTTACAAAAGCGTTATTTCGACGCGCCGCTTCGACGATTCGATAATTCGTGATTGAGAATCGAAAAACAATTTAGCCGATTATCGGCCACTCTTCCCGACCCGTTTTGATTTATAAAAATGTTCCCGATATAAAATATGATACAATGGCAGCGATGTATCCAATCAATTCGAATTTAATGAAAAGCAATAATCACCGTGGCGCTCTGAAAGCTTCACCGGCAATTACCAAAACCAATAGAAACGTGGGGGTTCACAAAAAATGTTCACCGTCCGGAACGGGCGACAGGAAGAATTGTGGGCGCGCATAAAACGCGAGTCGCCNGTCGGCAATTACCAAAACCAATAGAAACGTGGGGGTTCACAAAAAATGTTCACCGTTCGGAACGGGCGACAGGAAGAATTGTGGGCGCGCATAAAACGCGAGTCGCCGCGATTGAAAATATAAAATACCGGTCGATGGAAACAACGCGCGACGCAGGCATATCGAATAAACACGTTGATCGGGCGAACAAGGCTGCGCGGCTAGCTTGCAGTTTCATTACGGGCGTGGAAATCGGGAGTCAGCGATTACGATTTAGCCGGGTGGCGATCGTGTCGGCAGCTCGTTTTCGATGCACGGCGGTCGTGAACATCGCGGAATGACGTATCGGTCGTGCGGTCGTTTTAACCGTTTTAACGGCCAGTGGAAAACGAGTGTTGGCAGCCACGTCGAAAGCCGCGTACACACACGCGCACGCACGCACATAGATAGGCAGACAGAGACGGAGAGAAAGAGAGAATTGAACGGGAGAGATCGCTGCAGCGTCACGATATCGATTCCAATTCACGCCTCGCGCCGAGCAAATCGCGGAAAGAGAGGAGAGAGAAAGAGGGACGGAGATGGGAACGCGGCGGGCTGAAATAGTAGCATTGTTAATGCAGTAATCGAGTGTTTCATCGTTCGATGATTCGCGCGGGGGAGGACGGGCCGTATGCGAGGGAGAATGCAGGAGAGGCTGATAAAACCAGGGATGACGAGAAGGGCGCAGGTGTGTGTATCCAGCATGTGATACAACGTGTTGTCATTCGGCCAAACGTGTACATCGATGCCAGTGCGGCGAAATTTTTATCCCTACCTCGTCGGGTGTAATTGCCACGTTGATGAAAATTTCGCGCGGGCATCCGCACATGTACACGGTGTCCCGTGACGTGTGGACAATATTTCAGGAACTGATTCAGCGCGAAAAAAAATGTATGAAAGGAAAAAGCGTCCGGGATACGGTTACAATGATAAAAACGTAGTGTGAGGTGAAATGTTAGACACAGACGTTTCGAGTTCTTTTTATTATGATTATCAAGTATGAAACGGGAATAACAAGTTGCTGTAATATATTCCATTGCCTCCTCAAGGGAAGTTAAACGGAACCAGCGCTTGTATTAATCTTCTTGAGTTGTTTTTCGGTACTCTGAATCCTGTTACACGGGCCACCCTGTATATATGCCGGACGACTAGCAATGGCGAAACGACGCGACGATGTAAAATGTTAATGCGTCGGTGTTAATATTTAGCCGGGTCCCGGCGCGGCAGAATTTCGCGGAGGGTAATCGTAATATAAATCCAACGCGGAAGACGAGGAACGCGGATATTAAAATTTCATAGCGCGCCGCTTTAAAGGCCGTAAAAAATGGACTTCGCTACCCGCTCGCAGCTGGAGCGGATCCGTTGCGCGGCCTGCCGCGGGATTATTCGTCCCCAGAAACGGTGATGATTTGTTAGAATGCAAGAAATGTGAAACAAGCTATGGGAATGTGCGTTTGACGCGTCGTCATCTGCTTCTCGTTAGAAACGAGTGAACCTGTTTTTATTAGTTTCAATTGGATGAACTTCTACTACTTTCAATTGAATAAACTTCACTACTTTAATGAATGAATAAATGATTTGTGCTAGAGATAGAGATATTTGTTTCGAAGTAGCCATATGATAGAAATAATATTTTTAGAGAAGACTCCTGCCTTTTATGTATGTTAGTATTAATTGAAAAATTGGCAATTTTTATTTATTGNCGAATAAATGATTTGTGCTAGAGATACATATTTGTTTCGAAGTAGCCATATGATAGAAATAATATTTTTAGAGAAGACTCCTGTCTTTTATGTATGTTAGTATTAATTGAAAAATTGGCAATTTTTATTTATTGCTGTGGAATACGTTGTAAAAATAAATCGGCAGAAATCTGGAGATGGTTTGATGTTCTAAACGGAAGTCACATGATATATCAGTGGTTCTTCAACGGATTGCACTATCGGTCTGTATAATATTTCCGTGTTCCGCAGCGTTCAGCGTCTCCAGGGCCATGAATTATTTCGATCGTTCCGTGCGAATAAAACGCACAAACGGCTGGTCTCGCGTATTCGTGTAGCCGACGTGTACTCGCCGTTTGTCGACGGGAGCGACGTTCATTCGTTTTTCCGGAGGCAAATGAAAAAGCCCGGCGATGCATGGTGGGCGCGCGGGCTCTGCACCACCGGGCCGCGCTACCCGCCCCTGCGTTTCCCACCCCCGTTTGTCAAAACTCTTTATTGCCGTTCCACGGACGCTGTATTCAAAGCGAGGACTCGAATATACACCGCGGCCGGAAAAGTGCGCCGCTTCAGTTTTATATATAACGCGGCTGGTTGGTTTCGGTTTTATTATTACCCCGTCCTCCCGGCACACCCGCGCGTCCACGTCGTTAGAAAAATATGCGACGATGCAGTCCACTCCTCCTCGAACTGGCCGAGCTTGTTCCTTTCTGGTAAAGCGCGATGAAAGCGGAAGCGCGCGCGCAATCCAATGCAAAAAGAACGATGGACAGTCGATGGCGACAAAGAGAATTTCGCCAGACTCCCCCGACAGATAATTAATATATCTACTTCAAGATTATTTTCACGTGATTTTTTCATCTGCCCTTCGCTTTGACTCTTTCGAATTTAAATTAAATGGAAATCTCGGCCGGGGGTACATTATCAAATTACTGAATTGTACGTTTCGCGATAAATTATAAAACGCAGCTACGCCCACGATTTAAAATTGGTCACGCGAGGTTCAGCAAATCTGAAATGTTAGCCGGCGCGAACTGCGCGAATTCAACTACAAGGCCACTGAATCATTGACTCGTGATAATCGAATAGCATCCCGGTTCTTATACCGGCTATTCATTAACGCTGACGCTGTTCTATGGATGGTACGAAATGCAGTATGCAGAGAATCGTGCAAGCACGTGTGCGACGGTGTGCGTGTGTATACGCGAGGTAACGGTATAGCCGCGGCTCGTGTGTTCATGAATAGATGCGCGAGTAGACGGACAGAGCACGAGGCATTAGCGGAATAAAACGGCCGTAATACCGGCTATGTTCAACACGCTCGCCGGTTGTGCGAAATTTCGTTTCTACAGCGGTCGGTTTAGAGACCTTGGTAAATTTTCATTTTTTTTTTGCACTCCGCCCTCCTCGCTCGCTCATATCCTGGAAATTCATTCGCAACCCCTGCGAAAAACTTGAAATAATACGCGATATATAAAAAGGAATCAAACAGCAGACTTCCGGTTCCTCGGTATTTCATTCAATCCTAAAATGATTGTAACGCCTCCTGTTCTACATTATTTTCCGTATTAGTAAATTTTTAGTATAGAAAATGGACTGTCTCCACCTGTCATTAATAAAACGGTGGGATACTTGAAAAGGACAGAACGATTAATGGGAGCTGGCCATAATCCAATGACAAAACAACGGGACGCGAAGGAAGAAAAGGTATACGACTTGGCGTCACGCACGGAACCGCAGACTGTTTCCGCTGACACGCGCTTCCGCGCGCAACGCCGCGCCACCGGTGAGGGTTGACAGTTAAGACGGGGTGGGCCGTTAAGTGCAGCACGACATAAATTAGCGTCCCGATATAACGGTTGGGACACGGGAAAATATTATTGCAGCGCGTCAACGGAGGACTTTCGCGGCAAGCACGGGGATAGTGGCACTCGATAATAAAATGGTCCCTTTGTCCGCGCCACTCGGCCACGACCGTATAACTCCTGTGACGAACCGCTCTTCAACCCCCTCGTTTTTCATCCCCCCCTCGTCACCGTCGTTCGCTAGGCTTTTACTTCTTGCCTTTCCCCGTGCGCGTGTGTGTGCACGCGTGTATGTACTTACATATTGAAAAGATCCCGGCAAGAAATCTTGTCGCGTAAAAGAAAAGGGGATCCGAATCGGCGACGATGGAGTCACCAGGCGTGACGTGCCCTCGCATGTGTCTACGACCGATTCCAGCTCGAGCCTCAATATTGTTCGACCTGTCGTTCCCGAGACCCTCCTGGAAAAAATGATATCGGGATTCATGTCTCAATTTTATTTGCAATATGAATTTGTCTGGACAATCGGGCAACTTCTACCAGATATGAAAATACAAATCGGTCGGAATGTAAAAGGACGTGGGTGAAGAAAGCGAGGACAACGGGTAGTGCATCGCGACGAAGGGAACTGCGCTTGGGACGCGATCCTCTGGCATTGGGGTCGTCGGTGCACACAATAGGCGCGAAATCCGAAAAAGGGGAGACTACGGATAATTGGCCGGCACGTTTGCACAACGTCGAATCGCGAGGTCAATCCGGTCGCGCGCGCAGCGGATCTATCCCTGCCGGCTTGAGCCCCCTGCGAAATCGCGGGGATGAAAATCGAGGTTGAATACCGAGAATATGGACGACTACACATGCTTTTGTGTATAGGCTATAGGATCAATGGGGATCTCGTTTCTCTTTTATTTCGTCTGAAAAATGAACCGGCGCCATTATTGACGCTTGCTGAGAGCTATGTCGAAATTTTGTTAGTATTAACCTCACGAAATGATATGAATAACACGCTATTATTCCACAACAATAATTACCGACTTATTTTCGGTTTATTATTCGCGCAACGAAATTATAAATCAGAGATCCGGACAATGAGGGTGTAATTTTTTAATATCGCATTTCTGCGATGTAAAATATTTTCGTGAACAGGACTGATATATTTGAAACGGGCAAACATGCTTTCGGTTTTTTCATAGATAGCGCGAGGCGAACGGATTGAATATGTGTAGTTGCGTCTATATGGTCCGCGCATTATTTATGAGATTACCCGAGATTATGGGAAACGTGATTTTGATGCGGAGTGGCTCGCTCCCAAGAGCTATTACTATACCGCACATAATAATGCACGCGCGTACACGCTGTATTAATGGTCGAACGCTGTTACGTTCGACTTCACAGACTGAAAATCAAATCCATTTGCTGCATAACATCACCTATCACGGATATCACCAGGCCCTGTGTTTATTAATTATTCAATAGACAGATTATATATCTGAATTTTAATTCCATTTTCGGGAAATTCGAGAACCTAAAAATTATTGAATTAAACGGTATATTTTTTGTATTATTCGAAATAGTCTTTTCCAGTTCTACGTATTTATAGATAAATCACTATAACCCGAATCTCATACAAACCGTATACTAAGGAGGAAAATATAGCTACGTCATACGTACGTAATGTTATACGTACGAACTCGTATAGGCAAATATGTATTAACAGAAACGGCGAACCCTCGGTACTTATGTATATCGTTATGGTCGCACGTCCGTCACTTTCTCGACATTATACGAGTCGGTCGCAATCCTCCGACGGACGCGACACGCATACGGAGTCGTACTCTCGTCTATCACGCGTGTCTATTATGCGTCCATAGAGCCGCGAGAAAGATACACAGGGGCTCCGCTAATCTGGCATGCTCTTAGGGTGGATTCGTCGTGGTATTGCCACTCCGATAAATAAATCAACTCGTAAGCAGCCACCATTAGGGTCCTGCGGTGTGTACGCAACTCACGCCCCACGCACTCTTCTTACTTTTGCCTCTCTCCTTTCATTCCTTAATGGGTACCTCTCTCTCTCTTTCCCTATCCGCGGGATTCTTTGCTCTTGCTCGATTCGCACGAGCCGTGTCCCATCATGGTTTAACGACGCCGGTTTATGCACGCATAAAAATCGCCGGGGGGAAATGTATGCGCGTCTTTACTTACCGCAGCGCCGCTTGATTCGTTTATGGCTGTACGACGTTCAATGGGAAACGTGGCGGGAATCGAGAGCATGTATACCCGCGGTTGCAAACCGAAGTGACACACGTCAGGAATTGATACTTAAATCAAAATGGCTTGTGTAAAAGAAAAATTAAATGTGAAGAATGCGCCGGTGATTAAGAATCTCATGCGATGCCACGTTGGCTTCAGGACGTTAAAAAACACGATCCGTGGGTGGCCTAAGCCGCTTCGTTAGAGGCTGAAAAACGTATCGAGCGAAAGGAGCAAAGAGTATAAGGAAAAGATTCGTAAGCAGAGAAGATTTGTTAGAACGGAGAGGAGAGAGAGATTCCGAAGCGGTTCGAGCAGAATAATCCTCGTCACCGTGCCGTCTAGCATCGTCGACAAGGGTGGAAAAAGTGGATAACCCTGACTGGGAAGCCGGCTCGGCTAAGATGATGAATCTAGCGCGGAAGCACTTATGACGTACGACTCGGAAAAGCTTGGTAGGGTGGCTCGTCGCACCCTGCAGCTTTGTTTTCCGCATCAGTGGCGTCGCCCCCGGCCGGATTACCCGGGGTGATCAGCTATGAAATTAACTCGCTCGCCGTTTCTCCCTCTATCCCGATGTCTCCCCCACCTCCCTTTCCTGCCGCTTATCTCCCGGCGAATTTTACATTCTTTGGTCCGATTAATCGGATCGGCCTGCTCGTGAATTAAGATCGCACGATCGTCGGAACGATACGTCCGTTTTGATATCTAGACGATTTCAAGCTCGAAAAGAGGACACTAGCCATTTTTTGTGAATAGACGCCGTGATTGACATAGAATAGAATTTTTACAGGATTACCGATATATCGTTTCTATGAGAGCGCAAGAGCCTAGAGGCCCCGAGAATTTAAATAATAAAGACAAGCTCTACATCATTCAATGTTTATCTGTCGGACGGCAATGAATTCGCAGTAGGAAGCCACAACAATCGTTTCCACGGTATCCGCACGGATTCCCTGTTCCATTATCGGGCGTCTTGTAGCAATCGCGTCCGTCAGGGAACCTCCTCCTCGCGGTCGCCTCGTTACGCCGCGCAGCGCCGGTCCGATACGATTTGATTCGACTCGATCGATTCATACGCCCGGGCGGTGGCTAACTATTGTGCGCGTTTAAGCAAACAAGTCGGGAAACATTCTCGACGTCGAATTCCGCTGAATGGCCGCTTAATTTACCGGCCAGCACGTCCGCGTCGGCCGAGAGAAGGAGGGCGAGGCGGGAGCGAAATAACGCGGTTAAAACGGGACGGAGGGAGCGAGAGCGAGCGCGTATGTATGTATGTATGTATGTATGTATCCCGATCCTTCGGGGATAGGAAAAAGGTCTCGTCATTCTCGGGAAGAGGGCCTCCTCGATCATCCCGTACGTCGGCTGTATAAATATCTCCTTCCTGCCTATAAAAGATACCCGTAATTACGAGGCCGTTGGCCAGAAACACATCCGACACTTCTGCCGAGTCGATACGTCGTCGTCGTCGTCGTCCCGGTGGACGCGCTGTCTATGGGCGAAGGGAGTGTGCATCCTGCGACTCTGACGATCGCTAGGGGATGTTTTCACTGGCAATCTGGCTCGAGAACCGTGCCCCGCGGTTGCGTCACGCGAGAGATCCGCGGATCAGAGTCCGTGGCACGTTCGCGACGCAAAAAAGGCGACGAGGAAACGGCGGAATAATGATCCGACGCGACGATTTGAAAGGAAACGTGAGGCTGTCGGAAGCGTGTAAGCGACACGGTGGTTCGTCATCGGAGTAGGTAGGATTAACGTTCGGGAGTTCGGTGTTTGCGGGAATCGCGCCTCCGCTGCGGATACCGTATTTATGGCTACCATTTCTGGCAAATGACCTGGCATTATGGACGAGGAGGTTGCCAGTCGAGGGGGCAGTCGCTTAACTGAAACCGCTTGGCTCCATAAATATTGATTTCGCCATGAATTGCTACTGCGGAAGCAACGGTGTTCGCAGAGGGAGATTTGTGAACTGTTTAAACGATTGTCCTGACGTCTTCTACTTCCTCCCGCGCGTTCGCTTCCATTCCAAATGATGATAGATACGTTCAACCTCTCTCGCAACTTATCCTCTCGTTTTTTAAATAATTCATCGCATATTTTGCGAATT
Source organism: Ceratina japonica (assembly GCA_019453355.1). Taxonomy (NCBI): domain Eukaryota; kingdom Metazoa; phylum Arthropoda; class Insecta; order Hymenoptera; family Apidae; genus Ceratina; species Ceratina japonica. The sequence continues at coordinate 27,883 of SMSR01003128.1, forward strand.
GCGCATAATTATCGAAGCTCGGTTCGAAGCAAATAATGACGATGTTAAGAGATTAGGCTGGCGAGCTCGTTGAAAAATGGCACGACACAATGGACAGGAACTCTAACGCGTGAGACGAGGCAGAGGCCGTATTTATTCAGATCGTTCCGCAAGATCGGTAGGTCCCGTGCAGCTGGCATTCTGCGGCGCGTAAGGTATTATGCGAATGCCATCTGCATTCTTTTTCGGGGTGGGAATGCATGAATGCGGATTCGAAGTCGTCGGTGGCTACGTGACACCGGCATCAAAAAGTTTTCACGAGGCCGCGGAACACGCCGGGCGAGTGTCGTTTCCTACGGGATCGTCGCGCAANACGTCGCATTAGAGAATCTGCATTCGCGGACAGGGTATATTCCACGTGCAAACCCGGTACAGTCGTCGTCTTTAACCGGAATAATTGGATGAATGTAATCCGTGATAGCCATAAAATCGCGAATACCGGCGCGCATTATGTCGCATGTNGAATTGCGCATAATTATCGAAGCTCGGTTCGAAGCAAATAATGACGATGTTAAGAGATTAGGCTGGCGAGCTCGTTGAAAAATGGCACGACACAATGGACAGGAACTCTAACGCGTGAGACGAGGCAGAGGCCGTATTTATTCAGATCGTTCCGCAAGATCGGTAGGTCCCGTGCAGCTGGCATTCTGCGGCGCGTAAGGTATTATGCGAATGCCATCTGCATTCTTTTTCGGGGTGGGAATGCATGAATGCGGATTCGAAGTCGTCGGTGGCTACGTGACACCGGCATCAAAAAGTTTTCACGAGGCCGCGGAACACGCCGGGCGAGTGTCGTTTCCTACGGGATCGTCGCGCAATTTGGAAGAACTTCTTTAAAATCTCTTCTTCGCCCTCGCCCAAGCCAGACCGACCGACCGCCGCCGCAAGAAAAGAGGCAATCGAGGTAACTTTCAAGCTGGATACCTTGAAAAGCCAATTTTGCGGTTGCGCCAATCGACCCCGGAGAGGGAAACTTTTCGATCCGCCATTTTTTGAGGATCTTCCGGGATCCTCCAAATTGAACCGCTCTATCTACGAGGAGAAGTTCAACGCTCGCGTTTTATCCCAACTCGAAAGTATATCCGCTCCCATGTTCAAAAGTAACCTGAATTTAACTGTTAATAAAGTTGTCCGGCGGCGAACCAGTTGAAGAACGATCATAAAATCTCATTATTAGCTGTCATTCGAAAAAGCAGAATTTACATGCCGCGTGTATGTACGAACTACGAACTTTTTCCACTTTCGCCTGGTACACGCGCTCATGCGAACAGGCGTCTGAGAATGGCCGTTAAATCGAGACAGAGGTTACTTACGACGCAGGTAAGTAGCGATGTAAGTGGTTGTAGACAACCGGGTCCCGGCGTCATAAGCAGCATCCGCTGCCTAATGAAACTACAAATCTCTCCGCCCTTTAGGCAGCACCTGTTCTTAGCGCAGCCAACACATCCGCTGCCGCAACAAACCGCTTGCATGTGACAGGCTGCTTACGGGACCCGGAGATTATTTCTTCGCCCATTCCGCGGGCTGACGCGCGTCGCGTTCAACAACGACTTTCCTCCCTCTCGATCGATCGCCTAATTAGGCCACCGTACATACGAACACGAGTTAAAATTCCTAACGTAAGAAACTTCGGGATGTCATATTGATGAGAAAAAACCGCGGAGCAAGAAACACGTGTAAAAGAGAGATTACAGACTGGTTCTTCTTCGCGCGAAATGAAATTCTTGTATCCTAATGAGGAATCGTTAAATAAAACGATGGAAACTAGTTTTATATGATCGATAACGAGGAGCAGTGAACGAAGTGAACCTCGTATGTACGTACGCGGGAATTCCAGCGACGTCTGTTATTTAAGAGAGCGTGCAACGGCGGAAAGTAGCGGCGGGGAAACAAAGAGGCGTTCATAAATCCGGTATGAAAACCGAAGACAACAATCGGCGAGAATGTACGCAGGTACACGCGCGAGAGAGCATCTGTTGTTCGTTGCCGGGGTGAACCGCGCGTTTCCCAGCGACGACCTTTCGATTCTCACGTAATCGTTCCGCGTCGCTGCAACGCGCGTAGCCCGATACATATCTCGTAAACAACCGGTTCGATGCGTCGGACAATAATAATTATTCGCGAATGATTGCGTTTCCCTCCGCCCCCGCGTCGGACGTTCGTCTGTTCCTTCTCTCGAACCGTCCTGCCCAAACGCTCTCTCTCTCTCTCGCTCTCGCTCTCGCTCTCTTTTTACCGGTGCGCGTGAAGAGGGTGTGTAGGCGTGCACACACGCGGACAACCGGTCGCCGCTGGTCGAGAGCGGTTTTATGTTCGCCTCTCTATCGGCACCGGGTACCATGCCGTTGTAAAACAATTATACGGTGTCGTCGAGCCGCGCAATCGATATATCATCAATTCCATTGTCATTGCCGGCCAATCCGGCGTGTCATGATTATTGTTTGCAGCCCGCGCGTACAATGAAAGCGCTCGGAACGGCGCGTCGTACCCCGCCAACGATGGTAACGGCGTTCTCCGGCGGAAAACTGTGGGCGGATTTTACTCGGTCGGGATAGATCAGAGGCGAGGGAGCGAGGGGCTGATAAACTGCGTCCATTATCAACCGACGATTTCGTACTTTTCACGAACACGCTCGTTTCGCATTTGCTCCGTTCCGTTCCCTCTCCGTCCCGCCGCCGTGTGCCGTCCACCGTTGCGTTGTTCGACTAATCTTTGTGTCTCGATAACCGAAACGCGCACGCAGTTCCGCGGCCCTTCGTTAACCCGTTCCACGCGCGCGTATCTACATGTGTATACGCTGGTACGAATTCACGGCAGTGTGTCCATAGACGTTTCCAGCGGACGTGAATAATCGCCCGGCAGGTGAATAACTGCGCCGCGTTAATATGCATTAATATCTGTGGACGGAGTCGCGCGGGTCACGGGAGTATTTTATATTCCATATTTATCCGCGGCGAGGACTGGGCGACTTATTCGGTGCTCGAAAATACAAAGAGTGCGAAACTGCTCGCTTCCTATCGTAAACTTCGCGATGGAACCGTGTGTCAAGTAAAGTGGTCGGACAACGCGGCGCGAATATAAATCAATAGGAAGCCGGCGGCAGAGAGTGGAGCATGCTTATTTTCATACTTCATCCGCGGGTAAGAGCACACCGGAACGCGGAGGACGAATGTGCGACCGATGGGCGTGGCAGGGTCCCGAGAAAAAGCCGATGGATCGTAAAATGATTAATTGGATGAGTTTCCGGGACGAGCTAGCAGCCGCCGCAGCCGCGCGAGTTCTGTTTGCCGGAGGGTAGTAAAAGTCTGTTTGCGCCATTTCGAAATGGACCGCTCGGGTATGATTCCGTGGTTGGCTCTACTTTTAAGACGCTTAATTCAATCATGATCAGCCTAGCCTAAGGAATTGTGGCCCTGAACACACAGGTCGTAAAAACGCGCGACTGTCATCGACAGTGCACGTAAATGACCGTAACGTGAAATCGTATCTCTGAACAAGTGAGTGACTCGAGTAGTAACATACATATGTTTAGTAAAATTTATAACACGAGCAACAAACGAAGACTTCTTTCAGAAATTGTGTAAATAAATAAGTAAAAGGATTAAGGAAAGACTTGATGTTAAACCAGAACGCTGAGGTAGTATTCTAGTAGCGAGAGGTTGCTGAAGAATCAACGCTTGCTTTTTGAAACATTGATGTATGCAAAATTCGATTCGGCGAAACGTAGATTCCAGTCGAAAGCACGGCGAGCTCTAAATGTCAGACGTGTTTAAATTCCCGAATAATACCATCGGGAGGAACACGATAACGAATAATGTAGACGTGAGGAGTAGTAAGGGTGGCTCTTACAGACGCGATTCCGCCGTCAGAGATCCAGCTGATGAGAATCTCCGTCGATGCGCGACGTTGAAAGCCGCGTGGCTCTTCTTTATCTCGTCGACNTCGTAAATGACCGTAACGTGAAATCGTATCTCTGAAGAAGTGAGTGACTCGAGTAGTAACATATGTTTAGTAAAATTTATAACACGAGCAACAAACGAAGACTTCTTTCAGAAATTGTGTAAATAAATAAGTAAAAGGATTAAAGAAAGACTTGATGTTAAACCAGAACGCTGAGGTAGTATCCTAGTAGCGAGAGGTCGCTGAAGAATCAACGCTTGCTTTTTGAAACATTGATGTATGTAAAATTCGATTCGGCGAAACGTAGATTCCAGCCGAAAGCACGGCGAGCTCTAAATGTCAGACGTGTTTAAATTCCCGAATAATACCATCGGGAGGAACACGATAACGAATAATGTAGACGTGAGGAGTAGTAAGGGTGGCTCTTACAGACGCGATTCCGCCGTCAGAGATCCAGCTGATGAGAATCTCCGTCGATGCGCGACGTTGAAAGCCGCGTGGCTCTTCTTTATCTCGTCGACGTCGCGTCGTCGTCGCGTCTTCTTGGTAGTCGTCGCCGGGAAGCTGCGAGGACGAGACGCGGGACATCAAATATTCAAGATTTCGCCGATGGCGTCAGCCACGCCTGTCACACCTCGCGTTACACAGGTTTCCATCCCCCTGGCTGCCAGCCATTTAGCTGATTTAGCGACTCCGAGAGTGGAACACCCTCCACTTTTCCGGCTCTCAGCGTGTTCCGCGTGCCGTGACACGCGAATCGAATTTGTCAAAGATGCCGTCTCCAGCTACTTATGCCTTCTGCCTTCTCCTTCCTTTCTACTCTTCCCATCATTGCCTTTCTCGTCCTACTCTCTCTCTCTCTCTCTCTTCCTCTTTTCTCTTTCTTTCGCATACTCGTCTGGCACTATCTGCGCGCTTTCATCCAAGTTTCTCAGGAGCCGTGGAATCCGAAGAATAAAGCAGCCGTCGACGATGGTACACTCGTCGGGACGATGAACCATCGAGTTCCACGGGATTGTGTTCTCGTGGCAACGATGAATGGCACGCCGCGCCGAGAGAAATAGAGAGGGAAGTTCATTAGCATCGGACACGTAAAGACTCTCCCGTAAAAGAAGACACGCGTCTGGCTACCGGCTGAAGTTGATAACCGTACTTCACCGGGAGGTTCAACCTCACTCGCGTTGCACCGATTCGATGTATTGCTCGGATCTTAAGCGGACTGAACGTGGTATGAGTTCCTCTACGTATAGTTAATTGACGTATTTCTTTCATGGATATCGAATTGAGAAATGACAAACGATCGACCGGTATAAATAACTAATAATACGTTCCCATAAAAGCAAGAATGGTTATATATATCTTTATCAATATTAGAATAGGATGGATGTACGGAGATTGATTTAACTCAGGGAAATAGTATCTCCTCATCGATAATTGACTGAAGCGGTAGTAAAAATAGAAGTAATAAAGAATGAAGCCAATATTAGAAGCGATCAGATGAATTTTTCACTGGCGATCATTGACGAGTCG
>SMSR01003128.1:33532-45660 GCA_019453355.1 Ceratina japonica
AGAAAGGAGTATTATACGGCGTACATAAAAGGGGGGCCGAGGAGAGAGGACGGGCACGGTAAGTAATATAGGGGCGCCCGCGACCCTTCCGCACAAGGGTTGTATTCTAAGAGAGCATGAATTTGGCCGAGGCCTACAGCTCCCCGGCCCGGGCCGTTTCGCGTTGCATAAGTAACGCCGTGAACCCCGCGCGACCCTCCGACTGTAAACCGTGGCGCTTATTTGCCCGGGCACGGCGTGCCCGACCGAGAGCCGAGGCTTGAAAATAGGCGGTCGACCATTTGTCGAGCGTGCGTCACTTGCTCGGCCGCTGAAAAATGTCCCGGAGCGCGCGGGGCTCTGTACGGCGGCGTGTACTCTGCCCGTTCCCAACGAGCGCGGCGGAAAACGTGCAGCAGCGGAGCCGATTAAAGTTCGGAGGTAACGGGAAGTTATAAATCGAGACGTTGCTCGGGAATTTTAATCGCAAAGAGGAGGCCAGACCCCGGTAAACGAACCTCCGCCTTTTTTTTATATCCCTCTCCTTAAGAAGAAAAGAATGCCGTTAATTGGTGTACACCTGTTAAAGCGACCGTCCTGGGCGGCGTACGTTTGAAATACCGCGTCAAACACAGCGAGGAGAACAGGCATGTGTGTACGTGAAACTGGCTTGGAAAAGAAAAAAGCCAACTATTCTGTTTTAGAGAGTATCCACTTAATATTGTCAAACCTCGAAATTAGAATCCGATCACGAATGATCGTGTACGATGATTCAACTACTGATACTTCAATATTTTATACGCACTCGAATATGATTGAATGACATTTTTATTAGTACCATCGCAGACTTATTTTTCAGTCGCCCGTTACATTCACAGCTATCAATAAAAGCGAGCAGTCTGTCGCAGGTAAAGGGAAGGATAATTCCGAGATCGAGATTCCCGTTCGAGGGGGCAAACAGTCAACGAACCAACCGTCCAATTTCGCCTGCCGTGAACTAGACTCCCATGGAAAAGGGGAACCGTGAAACACGGGTGTTGAGAAAAAAAGAGTACAAAGAGGTATCGGCGAGAGGCCGAGGAGGCGGGACGTGGTGCGAGACGAAAGCCGGAGACGAGGTGAAAAGCGAGGTGGTAGCGTGTAAACATGTTTTTAACAGATCGATCCACGGGGCCCCGGGTCCCGAGGCTGAGCGCACTTCTGACAGCCAGACAGTCTTTCAAAGTCCTGAGTGACAGTCCGCCTTCTCCTTGACAAGCTAATACCAACTTACGTCCGCGCGCACAATAAAACCGGCGGCGAGCGAGAAAGGAAGCCCCGAAGGAGGAGCGGAGAGGGATCATCTTTTGCGTTTCGCGAGCTGCCCTGCCTCCTTGTCTTTCTGGCAGAGACGTGTTAATCAAAATGTTAGACAAGCCACTTACATGGGCATCGTGACGTTCCCATTTAGCCCGCAAGATATACTCGGGCCCTACCTCACGTGCACACGGCGATTCCGTGAGTGACGGAAAGATAACGTCGCGCGGACACCCGCTAATTAATAGTCATTACAATTATCGCGCGCGATTCTCCACTATTTTATGGATCGGAATATCTAAACCCGTAAATAAATACATAATCGCCTTTCTCTCTCTTTCTAAAGCGAATCATTTTCAATGCGAATTCGTGCTACTCGGATCTAGATATCATATCCCCTGTAATTGATCTACAGCCGTACGACCTTTAACGGTTATTCGCCTCTCCTTCAATCCTCGGTCCCACAGGCGCCACGCAGTTATAAATTCGATCGTGAAGCCTTGACCAACGGGACACACCACTCGTTCTATCGTACTTAATCTCAAATATCTTTATGATCGGCAAATTGCAACTCATTATTCATACATATCTTTGTCTCGTTAAATGTTTCATTCTCAACGAATTCCGTTACCACAGGCTTATGTCTTTCGTTTGAATAAACTTTCAACTCGTATTCCCATACGAGATATCTTTAATATAACTGAGAACTGAAGCTAGTAAGCACCATAGACTGAATGTATGCATAACGGACCTGTGGCAAAATACAACCCCTTTCCACGCAGTTAGGAAGCGTGGCCTGGTATATGGAATAAATAAAATCCAACGCGCTCCAAGGGGAAATATAACGCACAGGTGAAAGATAAACACTGGTTCAACGACGTCGTCGCGGTAGTGGGGCCGATAACTACATCGGGAGGCACACGGGGCCAGCCTAGAGAAAGAATGGACGGCACAAAGAGCGCAAAGAGCGGAGGCCGGGGGGATGAAACAGGATTGGAAAAAGAGTGAAGAGGCCGAGGAGGCGAACGAACGCCCCAAGGTATGCAGCCCAACGGACTTCGACGCGCAGATAGTAGCGAAACAAGCATCCCCAGGACGAAACCGGGTCTCTTTCCCTCTTTTTCTCCCGGCGAGACGCGGCGCGGTGCGGCGCGGCGTCTCGGTTTCGCTGTTGTTTGCCGAAGCGACAGAGTTGTTTCGGGCCCGGGCATAACGGCGGAACGAGCCCGACCGGGACAACGAGTGTTTGTCAAATGTTTGAACAAAATGTTTGTCGTTTCCCGTGGACGCCGCCGCCGCGCCGGGCCAAATTAAATGCGATGCCCCCGATTGCCAATATTCGGAATGTGTATGCAACCGGCGCCGTTATTTGCAACGCCGGAGACAAAGTCCGGGAGTGGCTGTGACAGCGCCGGCCCCGGATATAAATGCGATGCCATAATTATTATGCTCGAGTATTCCGGTGAATGCGCCCCCGACCCGCGCTTTGAAATACACGTAGCTACGTATATACGCGTTTTGAGTCCTCTTTCGCGACTTACTCCCGGCCGGCAATCACCGCCAGAACCTCGTCCCCTCCTTCGTTACGAAGAATCGCACTCTAATTCACGGGCGAGGCGTCCCTCACAGATGTCAACGCGCTAAACGATCTTCTGTATCTCCGCAGAATAAGAGTTTCTAACAAGCACGAGGTGGACGTCACCAGGACCCTAATCCACGGATAGAAAAAAATATTTTTCGTAGCTTGTAAAGATCGTCGGAATTAGCAAGTCACCCGGTCGCCGTCACCGTGACAACGTCGAAATCAATCGATCTTTCGTTTCACGCGCGGTACATCGTCGAGAGTTGATCCTGTTCTTGGCGGGCCGCGGGGCTCCGTTCGAGAGGTCGAGCCCGGGCTGCTGTCAGCGGATAATGAAGACGTTTCGACGCGGACGGGACGGCCAGTTTTGTACTCCCGGCCCTGTAACCCTTCGCGCCACCCCCCAATTCTACGCAATCAGGTGCACGCCCGTGTATATCTATACCGTTATTACTCGTGGCAGCGGACGCAGTGAAACGTTCAATTATCTACGCTGGCCGCGTCACGGCCCATTGGCCGGTTTATACTGCCGCTGAAAAGAGGCTGCCTCGAAAGGTTAGCCTGAATGAACGTCAAACGTCCGGGAGAAAATCGAGAACGCGAGAGAGGAGCATCGACTCTTCTCCTACCTGTCCGCCAGCCGGGAGTGCCCTTCTCCTCCTCCTCCCCCCGTACCGTCTTTCAGGAGCTTTGAAACGATCGACGAGACGATCCACGCGTCGCTAATCAGATCTTTCAGAAGCTCTATCCGCCTCGCCTTTGTTGCGTCCACCTTTTATTCAATGAGCGTGTATTTTGACGCGGGCAAAGAATGACGGACCAATTACGAGGCGCCGCGCCGGTCCCGAGGCCTGAATGCGCGCATTCCACTCGCGACGATCATTATGCTCCATTCGAGCCAGGAACCGGGGATCCAGATAGGTAGGGGCAACCTGGACGCTTAACGAGCGATAAATCGCGAGAATCGGAAGCATCGTTGGGAACGGGACGAAATCCCACCATCGTCGTTGAAACGCGCACCGGACGTGCCCGCGATCGGGATCTCGCCGATCGTGAAAGTAGTTACGCGGGCGCACGCGTTGCGGTAATGCATCTTCGATCGACGTGAGTTCGATAATTGAAGGTAATTGAAGAAGGCCTGTCATCTGGCGCGCGATACCTGCTACGGCTTGGAAGTGCCGCTTCCGGATGTTCCGAGGGCGATAGGTTTTTTTTGTCGGCGTCCGATGCGAGTTGAAATTCCCCGAAGAGACGAGAATCTATGGTTGGGAAACGCACGTGGGAGATACGTGAACCATTATATCGCAGCCTGTAATTACAATGTTATCTCAGAACTCTTAAATCGTTTAATCTCGTATATAAAGGAGCTATTTAGGAGGGACATACCTCGTCGAGTCGCATGTAAAGCACTATCTGCGTTTCTATGAACACGCACACTGCCAAGTCTCGCGTATGAAGTTTAATCAAACACCGCGTACGATTCGAATCTTTCCCGGCCGCGTACTCTTTTACCCGAAACTGTTCGTACGAGCATCGTTTGACAAGGCAGAAATGTTCCAAGTACAGCCGGACGGAAATATTGCGCGGTTCAAGGGCTAATATCTACTCGCGCCGACGGCGAACACACTTTTAAGATGGCAATAAATGCACCGCGCGCGTGTAACCGCGGATTCTTCGTCTCCAGTGTTTCCCGGTCCGAGTATACCTACTCCCGTCCGTTCTTCCTCTTTTAGATAGACCGCGAACGTCCGGCAAAGTTAGGCGAATGAAAAAAGTTCGCGGGAGCCCTCAAGGGAGCTCGCCGTGAGTAGTTAGCAGACTTCGGAATAATCTTCATTGAAAAAGTTTGTCTAAACCTTAGAACGCTCCCCGTTTGTGTGCTCGGCCGGATATGAAGGGGCCGAGGCAAGACCGAGGGTGATCTTCCGGTGGAACGCGACAACCTAACTTTCTAAATGCTCGGACTACGAGACCGTTTATTCGAAAAATTTCCTCGAGATCGGAAGAGGAGCAAGAGGAGGGCGGGGATTACGGCCGAGGCGGATTTCATGGTCAACACAGCTGCGCCATTTGCATTCGGCCTAATCTTTAAATCCATCGCACGGAAATACAATCCGGAGGGTGTCGTTCCGCGTCTTATATCGCGGCCGAGTTTGTACAGGTTCGGTTTCCGAGGGTGATTTTTCGGTTAAATTCCCTCGTGTCAATTCTTGTCAGGTAGAAAAATACGACTCGTCGCAGAAGGTTCCTCTCTGCTTGCGGACTTCCTTCTTTTCGGCGAGAACAAAGAAAAACTCTGCTCTACTTGTAGCCATTTCACTGGTCCTTCACGAATGTACGTGTGAATATTCACTGACAAATGCGACACGTTGGATGCATACATTAAATTTTCACCTGGCTCTGGTCATAATCTGTCTCTTTTTAATCCACGATTACTTTTTCTGTTAATAAAATTTTTTAATCAACTCGAGCTGAACGCCACATGATCGATGTCCCTAAAATTCGTGCATAATCGTTCACGTTTTCGCCTCGTTACGACGATGATTGCCCGAGACAAATAACTGCGTGATTGACAGGCATTATATGAAATTTCAAGTGGCTGACTAATAGCTAAAGCACGATATGCGAGGCTGCATACGACGCCGGCTTTCGTGCATTCACATCTGCTTCCACATTAATGATCCCCCTCATGCTTCACTCGACCTCGGTAAAGTCAAGGTCGTAGAACGCACGAGGAAACGCATAATCAAGTATCATGACAGTAAAAGACCATGTTTCTGCTAGTCTCCCATAAAAAATGTACAAAAATTTGATGAGGCGGCTTAGAAAAACTGTAATTAGAATTAGAATCGAACTTCTCTTATTTGATAAGTTGATAATATGAAACCTGAATAAATTTTTTAGTCTTCCCTTGAGATTTCTTTCAGTATCTGTTGATACAATTTGTGGAACAGCAGGAAGAATTTATTAGCAACAATAGGTTGGTTAGAATCATGAAACTTCGGGCAAACTTACATTTAATAATTTGAATGACGCCACGAACATCTGCCGTTCTCCCGGCAACCCTTTGCGAACCTGAACCCACCGCCTTCCCCCACTCTTCACGCGCACCCATCTCACAGTATTGTTTAATTAATCATGTTGTATTAATAAAAGCTCGCTTAATTGAATTCGCTGATTTCACACCGTTAATACGAGTTTCATTTAAATTGAATGAAGTATCGTTCCATTCCACCCCGGGCTTCCTATTACCCCCATTTCGTCCACCCTTCCTCTTTAGCCACCCTGCCATCGTCGCCTTGAAACCGGAGCCACCCTCAAATCGTTCTTTTTCTCTCACTGTTTTATTGATCTACATTCCCTCTGGCTACGGTCCTCTAAAACGGTTTACTAAAAGGTAACCTATTTTTCATTGCCGTTATACGACCGGCATACTGAGCGCCTTTATCGTCCGAATGGTAGTTCACGATCTGCGAAACGAAACCTCGATATCGGTTTCCTGTTGCTACATGTTGTATCATGCCCCGTTTTACCACCAATGGGCACTGGCCATGCGTATTGTAGATCGAATTAATGAAACAAGACTTTCATTAATGTCGATCCATTAAATTACAAAACGAACAATTTCTTCCTATCAGCTTTTTTCTAACGAGGAAAATTTGTAATAACCGTGTAATGAATACAGCAACACGTGNAGCAACAATAGGTTGGTTAGAATCATGAAACTTCGGGCAAACTTACATTTAATAATTTGAATGACGCCACGAACATCTGCCGTTCTCCCGGCAACCCTTTGCGAACCTGAACCCACCGCCTTCCCCCACTCTTCACGCGCACCCATCTCACAGTATTGTTTAATTAATCATGTTGTATTAATAAAAGCTCGCTTAATTGAATTCGCTGATTTCACACCGTTAATACGAGTTTCATTTAAATTGAATGAAGTATCGTTCCATTCCACCCCGGGCTTCCTATTACCCCCATTTCGTCCACCCTTCCTCTTTAGCCACCCTGCCATCGTCGCCTTGAAACCGGAGCCACCCTCAAATCGTTCTTTTTCTCTCACTGTTTTATTGATCTACATTCCCTCTGGCTACGGTCCTCTAAAACGGTTTACTAAAAGGTAACCTATTTTTCATTGCCGTTATACGACCGGAATACTGAGCGCCTTTATCGTCCGAATGGTAGTTCACGATCTGCGAAACGAAACCTCGATATCGGTTTCCTGTTGCTACATGTTATATCATGCCCCGTTTTACCACGAATGGGCACTGGCCATGCGTATTGTAGATCGAATTAATGGAACAAGACTTTCATTAATGTCGATCCATTAAATTACAAAACGAACAATTTCTTCCTATCAGCTTTTTTCTAACGAGGAAAATTTGTAATAACCGTGTAATGAATACAGCAACACGTGTGACCTGATCCGGCGGTACTGAACGCAATCCACCGAGAGTCAAGGGGGAACCCTGGGCAAGATGAATAGGCTAAGACGAAGGCGAAGTCCTTAATTAGCGTGATTAAGTTGCAGGTGGTAGTAGGCATTTATCACCGGGACGTGGCTGACTGTTTGTAAGAGGAGAACATAGGAAATGGGAAAAATCAACGCTGCGTTTTTGCACAATAATAACTGACGGGGTGTATATATTATAAGGTGTGCGTTGCGTTCGCTCTCGCAACTGGGTAATTAAATTCTCATAAAAACAACGTGGGTACAAACAGCGTTGGAAAAAAGCGTACGGGTCTCGCGTTCCGCGGTACGATCAACGTTCCAAGTGTATTAATTTGTTTAATTTGTAACGATGTTTTTTTTATCGATGCGAGCATCGTTTCTCAATTAGCGACGCCTTTTTATATTTACCTGATGCAGGCTCTGAATAAATAGTAAACATGTAAATGCTTTAACGTATACAAAACGCAATAATTCAATGGGAATTTCAACAAAAATTGTCGGAACGCGTACGTATATAACCGATTTAGTACTTACTTCCGTATTTAGATACCATGTATCACCAGTGCCATTGTTACGCGTCGACGTTTATTTGATATAAATAATTTTATCGAAAATCATACCTATTTGTCCAAAAGCTGCAGGATCTGCAACGACGACGGGAATCCGATTTTCTAAACGGCGTATTGATAACAAAGGAGTCAAAAAAGCGGGAATACGCTGGAGGAACAATGGGATCGTGCAACATTTCTGCAACACGATTTTACTATGAAATACGTTTGAAACTTCGTCGGATACGATGTGCGCTTCCAAGGCATATACTCACTCTCGATTCTGATCGTGCAGCTGTCGGTTGAAAATTGTCGTGTAAGAAAAGCGAGAACAAACTAACACCAAACGACGACAGGTCCGCGGAGTCCTGTCAATGGAATAGGAGTCCGGTCATTTGTAAAACGCGTCACCAGAGCGCGCCACGATGTTCCCGTCTCGCCGGTCGTGGTGTATAAGCTTCTGAGATCCAGGTCCGCTCGACGACTGTGCCGTGGACAGTTTGGGAGGAGCGTGCGAGGAGGCCGCACCTCGAACTCCGCCTCTATCGAATTTTCCTTTTGCTCGAGGTGGCGCTGCGATCAGGCACGTCGCCGATACACACCGCGTTTCACTCTGCTACGACAACCTTTCTCACTGATGTTTATTTCTGTAAGACGGATTTGCAAGGTTAACCTTAGCCGAAAGTATGATCGACCCAATGGAATTCCAAACGAATGGTAAATTAACAAAATGTCGATTCGCATTGTATGAAATCAATCATACTCTTCGATCGATTTGTAGCTCATGATCATGTCTTTCACATTTGATATTATCTTCGATATTCAATTCTAGCTTCTCCCAAATTGTTAAGAAAACAAATGATATGCGTTCAGCAACGCACGGGTGTAAATGAAAGAACTGAAGGCGTTCCGATTGTACGGAGTAACGAACGTGGTAAAGGTAAGATCATTCAATTTTTGTACACGTAAAGTGGTAGTTTCCACTATAATTGATGTTGCGAAATGATGGATAACGTTAGGTGCTTGAAAAGCTACCTCACTTTGTCGACGCTTGATGTAAAGAGAGATATAACGTCGCGTTGTTACGTTAATCTCATGAATATTGTAGTCTGCACGTTGATACGCGTAACTACTGTCGTTTTACTATTATCCCGACTGGTATATATAGTTACTTATAACTTATGCATAACGACGCCTATTTACTGTAATAACGCCGTTCGCCGTGCAATTTTTTCTCTCTCCCCGTAATCTCCACCCCACGTACATTTAACTCCGCAACTTCGCTACTTGCCTATCGGAGCGTGGAATGGCTCGCTTGAAAATGCTTTTCTATTACATTAAAAGTTTACGGATAGGGGCAACAGGGTAGAGGTTCTCCTCAGACTTTTAAAAAAGGCGAGAAAGCGGTACGGCTTGCCCGGCTTGTAAAAAAGCGGAAAGTATCGAGCGTTAATACGAAGTATCAAGAGAACTTTACCTTTGACCATCGAACAAATGGTCTCGGCCACGATTTCATCACCGCTAGCGGACACGGCCGATGGTCGGCGAACGTGTATATACAGTCGAAGTTGTAGGGCACCGTTAAAAGACCCGCGAGTAGTGTATCAGGCTGGCCGTGGCTCGTCTCTCTGTTCCCTTTTATTTCCGGCCAGCCGAGGCTTTTCACTCCCGGCTTGTCCGTTTTTTCCAAGTTCTTCGAGGGTCGGCCGCCAAGTTTATTCAGTCCGCCAAACTTTGTAGTACACGGTGTAGACGGCCAGAGGGTAGTACGGCCGACGGACAAGAGGTGGGAACCGGAACTGAACGGCTGGCTCCGGACATAACCACCTCCACCCCGGGTCTTCTTGCACCACCGGCTTCCTCCAGGCGCGTTCGCGTGCACACATACACGAGTCGCGCTTTGTCCGGTCTCTCGGACGCAATTAGGGTGGGTCTCGGCCTTCAACCCCCTTGGGGGTGCCCGTTCGCTAAGTAGAAAAGCGTGTATCCACCTCCGACCTACGAAAGGCGGTGGGGTTTGCGTCTGGCTGGTAACGGACTGCGGACCACGACCGACAAAGCCGGGACAGACGAGCGGACGGATGGACAGGACTGACAGCAGCCGACTACCACCTCGGCCAACCTACTACCACCCAAATACACACCCCCGACTTGCTCTTCCCTGTCGTCCGGTCCCACTTCCTGGACTTAGTCGCGCTCTCCTACATCGGTTCCAAGGTAAACATTCTGCCAGCGTACTTTCTAGTATCCGTTCTCCGTTCTCTATGGATGATTTCTCTCGGTTTTTCTCGATGGTACTCCGATACTCTACGTTTTTTACATTCAATCGTCGTAACGTTTTGACGATACACGTTCAGACTTTATTGGCAGTCGAAAACGACTTATTACAATACGCCAACTATTAGTTTGCAGAAAAATATACATTTAGGAGTATGAAAATAATTTTTCGGAATTTGAGAAAAATATGTAAGCTGAAATTACGTGAACTAGAAGCCTGCATCGCAGTTACTATTGAAGAAGATTATATAGCACGAATTCGTAGTCAAATTCAACGTGTAATGGACGTAGCTCATGCTCGTCATTTCCCTTACCGACTTAACGGCGAAATAGAAGCTGCAAGCGGCGTGTAATGTTACGGAATACCTACATACCATTACACGTTCCCGGGTTGTGTTAAAGCGGCGAACTCGCAAAACCGGTGGTGCTCTCGACGGTGAACGCAAAAGAACAAAACTGATGCGGTATAATGGAAACGATTTATTGCAATTATTTTTTATTTTAATTGCTTCTAAGCAAACAAGTTGGTAGGAGTAACGTTTAACGAAACAGGTTGGCTTGAAAATTAAGTAACAGGTATCTCTGAGAAAATGCAAACTCATTCAGGCGATATTACCCGTTCCTTGCATTACCTTCGTATTACCTATTCATGCCTACATTCGTGCTAATTTTCTTTTTCAGCCACTCGCGTGCAATCTTTGATCTTCGTTCAACACGAGCGGAGCGTTTCCAACGTTCGTGTTAAATCAACCCCAAATTTGAACGAATAACAAAAGTAGCTCTAGCTAATCATTTCCCCCGCGCGAATAACCGGACTGACAAACTGCCGGGGCGGTCTAATATTACGCGAGTACGTACATACTATTACACATCCTGCTGGCAACGGCCAGGCGAGTCGACGATACGCTCGGTTGGTAGAATATCCTTCGGAACACCCCACAAGGGGCTCGTTTGTCTAACCAGGGCCCCCTTCTGCTGCCCTCGGCCGGCGGCGTATCCACGAGCACGTGGTTATGCCCACTTCGTCATCGGCCGCGAAAGGCACGAATGGTAGAGGAAGAGGGGTTGTATAGTCGGTGCTACCAGCTACCGCAAGCCACCCCTACGACCAGCTACCACCATACCGGGCGCCAACGCTATCTTCTCGGTGGCCCATTCCACCCCTAAATTGTGAGTAATGCTGATTATGTAAAAAGACTTTACGAGACGTTATTACCGTCGTTGCGATTACGATGTTATACGAGCCACAGGGCGCGCGCAGCCCCGCGGCGCTCGTAACTCCAACAACTCCCGGGCCACCCCCTCGCCACCTTGTTGGCCACCTTCGCGCTCCTTTTGTAGGTATAAGTGTACACGTTTCATCTTAAGATCCTCTAAACGCGGCACACGCGCCTTCGTGCAATTGACTATTTAATAGTAAATGCTTGGAGAACATATGGATGCCTCGTCAAGCTCTACTTTCGCAGGAAGGAAGATCTCTAATTAGTTTATTAGCAGCTGTATTAAAGAAAATCCTGGTTCGATAAGCTAAAGATTACCAGTAATGGTAACTAATTAATTTCGTTTGGGTAAGCATAAGCCGGTCGTGAAAGCCACTCTACTAGTAAACCGTCAATCCAGGCTCCGGGGCAACAACGAGGACGACTTGCCGGCAATTACGTTCTGGGCGCGATAGATACACGAACGGCCGGACGAAAATGTCCAATTACACGCAACCTTACCACCTACCGCGGCGATCACCGCCGGTGAAGTTCGGTGAAGTTTCGTTATCGATCCCCGGGTCCCGGACATTGTCGCCCGTTAATGAGAAAATCTGTGTGTGCGCGCGCGCGCTCGCACCGGGATCGTGGGAGTGAAGTGTCGCTGACGGTTTGACGTGTTTCTACCGATGAAATGGAGGACACAGAGGAACAACAGGGGGGCCGAAGAGAGGACCGGCGCGCCACGAAAGAGGACGCGAATGGAGGAAGGACAGGGGAAGAGGCTGAGG
>SMSR01003128.1:52146-66520 GCA_019453355.1 Ceratina japonica
CGCGCCACGAAAGAGGACGCGAATGGAGGAAGGACAGGGGAAGAGGCTGAGGTGAGGTTGAAACCGTGCTCTCTCGCTCTCGGCAGGGCGCTGGCTGTGGAGCCGGTGGACGATGATGCGCCAGCGAGATAGGGTAGATTGCAGGCCCGCAGCGCGTCCTGTTGGTATCCGTGCGCCTGGCCAGAGCTGATACGGTCAGCCCCAGGATAAAGTAGATATTAACACGAGATGATCCGTTAATGAAGCGTATGTTCTACGCCGCGCACACGCCTAGTCCTCTCTCTCCTCGTTCACTCTTCCGTTCTCTTCCCGCGCACTCGATTCCGCGGCTTCCCTCTTTCCACTGTCCACCTCGCGCCCAGCCCCCGTCGATATACGCGTCTCCCTCTCTTTCTGCCTCGCATCGCCGACTACCTACCACCTATTACCAACAGCCTTTCCTGTTATCTTATCCGAACACCGGCAACCCAGCCGCGAATTATTATTAACCCGCGACCGCGTCACACGCCCTGTACCCGGTGTAGCCCCTCGTCGACTTTCCTTGCCCCGTGTCTACGCTCACGGAAATTGTATCGCGAACGGTGCTAAGCGAGTCCCTGTCACGCTATTTTCAATAGCGGACTAACGATATCTAAGCTTTTCGACCTAACGTTTGTTGAATTACTCAATTTTTAAGAAACGAAGTTCTGACAAATGAAAAGTACTGAAAGACATAATAAGACTTTCTTGAGTATTCATGAAATTATCATGAGTTTCGATAACGTCTTTTATAGCATTCTCTGACCAGGCAACAAAATATTTATATATTTTTCTTTATCTGTTATTTCAGCGTTCTTGATTCGGGGTGAACGTCCGACTGTAACTCGCACAGTTATTTAGAAGACATCTTTCCTTTCCCGTGACTATGTATGCATCGGGATTGCGTCACACACACGTCAGTTTCATTTCATTCCACTAACACCTGGTAACCCTGTTACCTTAATAGTCTATTAATACGTATCGTCGGTTTACAGGCTCGACTGGTTTCAACATGATCTTGGATGCCGTTCAACCATCACCTGCCAACTATTCCGAAGGTAAGAGTTTCTTCTCTACTTATACCGTCGCGCGTTTCTGTTCGACATCGTAAACGTTCGACGAATCGGGCCGAAATCGTCTCGTGATTAAAGTCGAAACGGACGCCCGGGGATATTGATATGAAAAATGAGCACTCGTGGAACTATTAATAATCGCCCCGGCGAGTGTCGGTGACATCAAAAGCAGTGGGGCTAACAAGTCGGTCGGCGATGATTAGAAGAGAATTCGCTAACAAGAGCATCTACACGAATCAGTGAACGTTAGCCGAATGATAAATCGTCAAGTGTCTTTTGCGAAACTTTTGGCCGGTCTTGTTGGCGGGCGTGGTTCAAGATTTGGCTCCGGGTTTTCGTTCGATTTTACATTTCGAGCGATAGGTAATTTGTCGCCGCGCAATGTCCGACAACGTGTATGTACAAATAAACAAAAAAATAGAGGGAAAATGCGATTGAAAAATATCATCGAGAGGTTCGAACGCGTTTTTGCGCCCCGGTTACAACTGCTCGGCAACGGGTAAACGTTTTGCGCGACAACGCCGACCATTTGCGCAAAACTGTTTGCCGATGTTGAAATAATTTTTTAAGCGCCCCGGCAAACAAGCGAATAAATTTGCATCGTACATGTTACGATTCTCGAACACGTTTTTTATCTCGCGTAATGATCGCGTGTTCGATGGCCGAACGGTGTATCGTGTCAGTGCAATCAAAGCGATTAAAGGATCAATAATTTACCGTCGACGTGTAATTTTGCTAAATGACAGCTCTCGCCGGGCCGTAAATTATTCTTTCGCCCCGATAGCGAGCTGCGAATTTGACCAATGGATATATCCGCGCGATGATCGATTTTTATCGTGACCTGATAAAAATTCAATTTGTTTGCCCGCGTATATCACCCGAATCATCTGGCACTGATTTTCTCATAACTCCGCGCTCCGATCTTACCAGCATTTAATTCCGCGGTATCGCCGTCTTATCAGCGACGCGATCGTTGCCTGAACGCATAAACGAGCACAACAATAAATGGTTTTTGCCGGAGCGTAGAGCCACCGGGGTCATTCGGATATTCGCGTGTAAGCTGATAACGAGCTACATAAACGAGTCATCGAACACTGGGCCCATTCACACAGCTGTCCTCCTCTGTTGACCACCCACGACATCGATCATTCAACCGTTCTCCAGCTAGCCGCGTCCGAACCGACTGAATGGAGATTTCGAAACTCATTGAGCAAATATAGTGCAAATGGAAACCGCGTGCTTTTCATCGATCCGTTTCTGATACCAGACAAATATGCCGCAAACGTTACAATGAAAATATTATAATGTATTTCCACCACTTCATCCGATTCTGAATAAAAATCTTGTCAATTGTTTGTAAAGAAATAGTTGTTCAAGATCTTGTATTCTATAGTATGTACGATAAGAATCGGTAAGGACACATGCTTTCTGCAAGTCGATCGGGCGCTTTGTTTTTTCGGTACGGGTTCATGCCCCTTTTCGTTTCCATACACGATAAAAGGAGGTGGAGGGGAGGATCGGTCGACGACAGGATGCTCGGTTCAATCGATCGAAGGTGGAACTCTTTCGTAGAGTAAAAAGTTATAAAAGCGAGAACAGAAGGGCAAAAGGAAAAAGAGGAAGCGGAGGCGAGGTGAGAAAGCGGCCACGAGTCCACAAGCCGGCTGGAAGTTTTCAGGCGCGATATCAAAGCGGGCATCTCGAACGGCGCCAAGGCCATAGTTAACGAGGTCCTCGTCTGGCCATTCAGCAGCAGGGTTCTCTTGTCGTCGTTGTCGATTCGGTACGTACCTGGTGAGGCTTACCTGCGGACCACGTTCATTGCATCCTGGCCCCGACCAGAAACGACGATGTACGCTGCGGACCGGCGGGTCTCTCGTCGGGACAAAACCGCCCACTCGACGGCCACCGTGCTACGCTTTCTCGTTCGACCACGCTCGAGACGTGTAACAAGCTCCGGAGAGAAAAGCGAACAGGCTACGCGTCGTGTCATTCCACTGTGCTCGACCCTGTCGGCCACTTAGACGACACCCCTCAGAGGTATCCTCGATTAGCTTCGAAAAATCCACGAGGAGATCCGATCGCCGAACGAAATTTCACAAAACATCATTCTCGAGTTTCAATGCGTCCGGAGAATCGTAAAGGCGAACACGAACGTGAACGAGGAGAGACAAAAAACTAAGAGGAATCGAAGGAAGATACCCCGGAGGGTATTCGGGGAGGGCCTGCGGTGGCGTGGAGACGGCGGCGGTCACCGCGTGGCGTAGGGACGAGCGAGACAAAAGGCTCGGGGAGAGTCACCAAACTCGTCATTCACACGGAGCAGCGGGCCCCGGGCGTACCTGGAAACGGTGCTAATGATATGCCCGGGCCCAGGTTGGTGAATGGAACCTTTCTGGAATTCTCCGACGGTTTCGTAGAATTAGGAATTCCGAGGACGGATCTACTCCTTCCTCGGCCTTTCTTTCTGGTTACCGCGTCTCGCGGATCAGAGTTGACTCCATAAAGAGCTGGTTTGCAGCGAGGAGGATAAAGAAGCGGGCGAAACGCTTTGTGGGAAACGTTTCGCCCCTTCTCCCTCTATCTCCTATCCGTCCTACCCTCGTTTTTCGTTCGCCGTCTCCGTCCCACCTCTTCGACAACGCCACCGCTCGGGGCTGAGATTTATAAGCGCGAACGAGCCGTTCAGGGACGAACCGCCGGCTCATCCTCGAATGGGAACAATTTAGGGAATAAGGACGCGGCTCGGTGCCGCGCGGAAATCGCACGGGGAGGCGAAAAAAGGAGTCGTCAAAGCGTCGCAAAAATTGCTCCACGCGATTGTGTTTACCCCCCGACCGGAGAGATCGCAACGAGCCCGACTGACTTTATGAGATTCGACTCGCTCCGAGGGGCTGACTCCTTTGTACGGACACGTATCTCGCGGTTACCGCTGCGGTTTACTTTTTCATCCCCGGTTATTCCATCCAATAAACGGTAGATTTTTTCGTTCTTCATAATCCACAGAGACGGGCTCGTGCCACTGGCTTTATTTTATTAATTTCTTTGTGGAGAACGCTCTCGAGGGAGACTGATGATATTATTACAATCAGAGGTAATTTCTAAACGCATTGTCTCATTCAAGCGGTTTAACTCGAGGCGAATTTCGAGCGTGGCTGGCGAAGTAGAAAACAGGTTTAGCCGATACTCCTCGTTTCTGCGCGCGCGTCAATTGTTTTATAGCCTGTTCCCCCTTTCTGGTTGTGTTGCCTTAGCTGGCCGTCTTCCGACACTCTCGATTTGGTCATTTTTTGCGCGATTGACAGTCGCTACCGTCCTCAAAGTGGCGCCACGTTATACCACTTCACTTCTCATCATCCCCTTAAAAAGACTTTTTACAAGTTTAATTATTTTATATACCTCTGTTGAATTCTGTGATTCCATCCATGCAAAGAAAATTGAAAATTCCATAATTTGTATCTCTGCAGAAGGTATTATATTTTCTTGTATGCAATCACTTTAATGAATATAAAACTAATAATGATATCATCGGTGCATTGTATTTGAGTATCCCGTAGCTTTTTTATTCAATCAAATGACTGGTATTTGTGTACTGACTTGGAGAAATTGTGGCTTTGGAATTTCTTTGAATCGTGTCAATTTTCATCAAATCTGTCGTACGAAGTAATAATTAAGATGGGAAGAGGGTGACGATTTCAACGCTCGAGCAAATTTTCCAGCATTCAATATCTCCGGGGAACGCGGACCCCATTTCGTATCGCGATGGTTTCGTGTTTACCGCCCTCGTTCTCCGCTCGTTGGCGCCCGAATGAAAAGGAGAGGCGCGGAGTCCGTTTTATTTTATCAGGAACAGCGTGAGAATTCGTTTACCTTTTTCCCATTAAGGAGCGACGACGCCGGGGCTGGGGGCTTTGCGGGACCGGGTTTGCCGTGTCATCAACGTTTTATTTCTACCACCATCCTCACAGAGCTCCGAGAACGAACGCAAAAGTTTAATTAATTTCGAGCCGCGGCATTAAGTGGCGGTATTGGACGCTCCCTTCGCGTTTCTTGCCGCTCCGCGGCCACCGAACCGAAATCCTCGCCAACTTTCTTCCTTGCTGTTTTGACCGCGTCGCGCCGCGTAGCCTCGTGATTTCGCTCGATTAAAAATTAGCTCGCTCGCGAATCGTGCAGCTGTGATAAACTCAAATCGTTTGTCATAACCGCGGGATATCCAGTATACTTAAATAAGGAGAATCTGATTGAATCTGACGAGTCAGAATATCAAGAATTCTCGTGAGACGTTAGGAAAAGGTAGGAAGATCCTCGAATTTCCGAACGTACTCGTGTTTAACGTAACCTTCGAAAGGGTACCGCGTTTCCGTATCAGATTCGTCAAAGCTTCGACACGTCGTTTGCGATCCCCGTCACCTTTTACCCTGTGGTCAAGTCAGCGGCGGCAAGTTTGTTTGCTCTCAGGCCGGATCCGAGGGCGGGTGGGTACCGGTGACTGATCACCTCCGAAACTGAGAAGGGTTTTCGCGGCAAATCCTCGAGGACAGGGGTCGCGGTCGTGGCTTAGGTGGCATCGTGGTCAAATACTTAGGTCTTATAGGCCGACGATAGGCTCCGTTAAGTGGCGGCGCGTCGAAGAAGGTGACAAATATAAATCGCTACCCTCGTGAACGGCGGCGTTGCGCAACGCGGACGCGTATTGTGTATAGCACTTGGCAATAGGCGCCTCTCGTCTGTCTTGTCCTCTTCTCCGACACTTATTTCGAATACGAGGTAGGCGGAAGGTATATACGGCAGCTGTTCGAACATCAAAGATGTACGCGGCCGATGAGAGAGCGTATACCGTGTCGAAAGCGCGTCGAAAGCGCATGGAACGCGAGTACGAGAAGTTTGGAACACGTGTCCGCGTCGCGAGGCGCTTTCAACGTGCACCCGCGAGACAGATACGCGTTCCCGGCCGTCGTACCTTCCTCGCGGCGTGCCTCGCGCGCGTAGATCGAGCGTGCGACGCGCGTTGACGCCTCCGTGACACGCCTCGATAACAAATCATCGACGATTCCGCGAAGAAAGAGCCGCGTGTACTTGCAACGGACTTGAAAAGCCGGGCTTCCCGAGGCGACGTGAAAGGGACGAAAGAAAAGATTCATGGGATTCGCGGACGGGAATAGTTCCGTCGACGTTACGGCTACGGCGACCACGACCAAACGGAATGCACTCGATTCGGCCTACGAACTCCTACTTAGCGATGGACTTAATTCGGAGATCACCTAATTATCTTACAAACTGTTTTCAAAATGAACATTCCTCTGGAATTCTTGAAAACATCAAATATCTGGATTCAGTTCTTAAAATATTAATTATTTGTTTCGCAAACCAATTTATCAAAGATAGAATATCGATTTTTTCTTGTTATTCTTGGCATTATAATATTACAGAGAAAATCACGATTATACTAAATTATTTTCTATTCCGTGCCAGTCAGTTTGCGAACTTGAACGGAAATCGAAGAACTGCGCTTGCACTCATCGCTACCAGCCACTTGCTTTTATTTCGACGGCCGTACGTAAAACTAGGATCGCGACGCTCGAATGATCCCGCTTCTCAACCGACGCGAACGCGCGTATATTTTACGCGACGTCGGTCCATCCATCAAGCCGTCGAGCTTTGGCTCGCAGAGGTTAGAAGTCGTATACGAGGACGAGCACAAGAACGAAGCGTCGACGAATTGCTAGCTTCTCAAGACTCGGATTAGGGTAGTTCGAGATCAAACGGACACTCCTGATCCCCAATGATTCAAGCGATCGCAACTCGCGATTTAGCAAAGGCTAAGCCCGGGATTAATTGTGCCATAAATGAATGACAACAAAAATTGATTGAAAAGTTTCTCTTTGAATTCTAGTGAGAGATAATTTTACGTCAAATATATCACGTCGTATAACAACGTCTTCATCCACCATTGGGCACGAGGTTTCTCTACTGCAGCGAGGATCTTGAAGGAGCGCCACGAAAAGGTGTCTTTCTACCGTTATTAGTTCACTAGAAGCGGGCATGGTCCGTGGCGATCCCCGACAAGCGGTTGTTACATTTCCTGCAGCGTGTCCGGTCCATTAAACGGCCTAGAAATATCCGGATGACTGATGAAAAGAATCTTTGTTACAAGTTGCGCACAGAAACAAGCTCCGGCACGCCGGACGACGCTAATCCGAGTACATTTTCGCGGCCGTTCATTAATCATTCGGTGGCCGGCGCGGCGCGCTAGGTCCCTGGACGCGTTCCCTCTCACGGTGATGGCTCGTTGTAAGGGCAGAGGTCCCGATGAGTTATCGGTGCTCGACGGTGCGCGCAGCGAGCGCGAGAGGCCCGTCCTAGAGGAGAAACAGGGCCGCACCCTGCGATCGCTTTGAACCTGGTGAACGACAACGCTGACAACTTCGTTTCGCCGCGAGCGCTCGCGATCCATTAACTTGGGAATTCGCAACGGGCTGTGTACAGCAGCGCGCGGAGGATACGGATGAATTTCTTGACCATTTCTAACGTTGTATCGCCGCGAGTCCCACTTCGCGAATTAAAAACTGATACATATCTCGCGTGCTGAACCGACACTGCTGGGCACGGCGAGAGATCGCCATAAATTTGTCATTATTTCCTCGTTCTGCGAGGAATCAATTCTCGGTTGGCGGTGACACAGAATTCGCATCTGAAGGACGAATGAAAATCAACTTAGAACCAAGGAGAACGTTAATTGCTGAAAGACCGTCGAGACAATATATCTCAGTTGGTGCGGCTGACAAAAGAAACGCGCCGTAGGAAATGGATGGTAGAGGATCGGTTCTCCTTCAACCGTCCTCGCGACGGTTCACGGTGGCGGACATTCAAGAGCATCGCGACGGGTTGCAACGTCGCCGTGCCGGCCAGAGACGACGACGACGACGGCCGGAGGAGATGACAACGATCAGCGTCGAACGCGGAAGAGAGGAGGACCCCTTTCGCGCCGTGTTGCCTCGACGGGAATTATTTAAATGGATTACCGCGGCAACTCCGTGGCAAAGTTTTCCGGGGGATTCGCTGATCCGCTCTTAAAATTTAGATGGATTATAAGGAGGCGGAGGGGTGGCGGGTCTCGGCTGCGAAAAGACGAAGAAGGCACGAAGGAGCGTCGGCTGGGCGGCAGACTTCTTACTTATTATACTTAACGGGGGACGGAGTCTTTTTAAAGGAGCTAACAATGAGGGATGGTGGTCGCACAAGTCCCCCGTCCCGCTCGGTGGACCACCCTCCGCCGCCACCCGTCCACCCGTCTTCAAGAAAATGTTTAATGCCGCGGAAAGTAAGACGTGGTAATTAATATCCATTATCTCCCGCACTGGCGACCCCCGTCCAATTAGCTACGCGGATTTCTCAACGCGAAAACGGAGATGCATTAAGGTCGGGCCGGGATGACGGTAGCGTACTCCGATCGACTTGAATTTGTTGTCCAATTTTTTCTCTTAATTTCTTTCTCCCATTCATAAATGCGAAAATGATTTACGCGGCGGATTCGAGGTGGAATTCATGTTAGTAAGATTCGTTGTGTCAGGCTTATTAATAGTAAGAAATAGTTGGAACATAAGATTTCAATTTTGTAAGGTGTTTAGTTTTCGGAAGTTTGCTACAATATTCTTGGCTAGGAGCGTGGAGAATTAATCTAGTCGAGAGGAGACGGGATCACGACAAAATCCCGCAACAATGCGACAGATCTGACGATTAGCAATTTCCTTCGGCGTGCTCGCAGACGGCTTGTACTCACGGTTAAACTCGGTTGTAATCTTAGAAATTGCCGTGACAGGGATCCATCGTTACTTCGTGTAATACACGCCCGAATGCCCGCTTGTATAATGTGTCAACGTGTACAATACGTGGAAACTGAGACACAGTCGTGTTCCTAATAATTCAACTGCAAAAATACTTCCTTTATATCAATCCAAATTTCATACAAAATTACTTCAATTGTCTTATAGTCTTCTCTTATTTTATTTTAGTATAATTATATAAAATTGAGAAATTGTATATGATGTATACATGATTTATTAATGATACTGAAACTTGAGGAAACGTTATACTCATCGACGTATACTTTACGGGATTAAATATGTACGATGTATGCTGAAGGTGGTAGCACCATTGCCTAATTAATATTGCTTTCCCACTGGCGCACGAGCCGCTTATCAAAGAACATTATTGCCGTCCCGTATCAATTCATATTCGCGGCGGGAGCGCGTTCCGAGAAACGTAAACGTTTTCCCGTGGGAAGGGAGGAAGTAGCAGCAGCCGCGGTCATCTCGATCGGGAAATAGGAACGGGTCGATGTTATAATTAGTGTAACAAGCTGGACGTATGCTGTATTTAAAGTTAAGCTGGTAAGAGCCAACTTGGCACACGATGATCGGTGTTTAACGATTTTCATGCTCGCTTTCCGTCGCGTGGTTTGTACACCCTCTCTTTGATGTCTATCATTCGTCAGGTGAAAATAACGATATGGCTGGTATGAAAAGCGGCAGCGTTCCGCTCTCATAAACAGCAACGTAACGCTTAATAATTTTGATATATTCGTCCATTACCGACGACGCTGAATAATTTCAGTGTCTGAATATATACGTGCACCACTTTCATCTAAACCGATCTGTCTATTCGCATCGTTTTTACGGCTTTCATTAGCTTTCGGTAGGAACGACTAACAACGATGTGATTATCGTTTAATTTNTTCGGAAGTTTGCTACAATATTCTTGGCTAGGAGCGTGGAGAATTAATCTAGTCGAGAGGAGACGGGATCACGACAAAATCCCGCAACAATGCGACAGATCTGACGATTAGCAATTTCCTTCGGCGTGCTCGCAGACGGCTTGTACTCACGGTTAAACTCGGTTGTAATCTTAGAAATTGCCGTGACAGGGATCCATCGTTACTTCGTGTAATACACGCCCGAATGCCCGCTTGTATAATGTGTCAACGTGTACAATACGTGGAAACTGAGACACAGTCGTGTTCCTAATAATTCAACTGCAAAAATACTTCCTTTATATCAATCCAAATTTCATACAAAATTACTTCAACTGTCTTATAGTCTTCTCTTATTTTATTTTAGTATAATTATATAAAATTGAGAAATTGTATATGATGTATACATGGATTTATTAATGATACTGAAACTTGAGGAAACGTTATACTCATCGATGTGTACTTTACTGGATTAAATATGTACGATGTATGTTGAAGGTGGTATCACCATTGCCTAATTAATATTGCTTCCTCACTGGTGCACGAGCCGCTTATCAAAGAACATTATTGCCGTCCCGTATCAATTCATATTCGCGGCGGGCGCGCGTTCCGAGAAACGTAAACGTTTTCCCGTGGGAAGGGAGGAAGTGGTAGCTGTGCTGCGGTCATCTCGATCGGGAAATAGGAACGGGTCGATGTTATAATTAGTGTAACAAGCTGGACGTATGCTGTATTTAAAGTTTAAGCTGGTGAGAGCCAACTTGGCACACGATGATCGGTGTTTAACGATTTTCATACTCGCTTTCCGTCGCGTGGTTTGTACACCCTCTCTTTGATGTCTATCATTCGTCAGGTGAAAATAACGATATGGCTGGTATGAAAAGCGGCAGCGTTCCGCTCTCATAAACAGCAACGTAACGCTTAATAATTTTGATATATTCGTCCATTACCGACGACGCTGAATAATTTCAGTGTCTGAATATATACGTGCACCACTTTCATCTAAACCGATCTGTCTATTCGCATCGTTTTTACGGCTTTCATTAGCTTTCGGTAGGAACGACTAACAACGATGTGATTATCGTTTAATTTCGAGGTAGCTGTTCGGCGACTATCGCTACCCGATCAGGCGGGAACAGATTTGAAAGATAATTTAGAGCGCGACACAGCTCGACTACGACACAAGCGGCCATAATTAAGAGTAGCGACAATTAAACCGTAACACGGTCTCGTCCAATTAACGTAGGAAGGCGGTGCGGTGCGGCGTGGCGCGGCGCGAGCCGCCGATGCAGCAATAACGCGAACGACACGAGGAACGCGACTATAAGGGAGGCGGCGGTCCTGGAACGGAAGCGGGTAGCGCAGGTAGAGGCGCGCGCTATGATAATAACACCGATTATCGCGGTATTCGGGAAATTACTGGTAAGCTGCGGACCCGGTACATAATTGAACACTGGCCAGATACTGGCTCGTGGGCGAAGCGCGTGTGCGCGCATAACGAGGAGACAGCGACCGGCGGCGGTGGCGGCGTTTTCGAGCGGGGAACGGAACCGAGAACCGAACCGGGTCTCTCGCGCGCGCGATCGTAGGTAGTAGGTGCGAACGAACGGTCGCCGCGTACGAACACGAACACGGTGGAACACACTATAATATAACTCCGGTGTCTGCGTTGGCTTTACTTCTACACCAGCGCCGGAGGAAACACGGCTATCTATCCGGCGGAGGTTTATACGCGTGTTGCCGCTGTAAACTCGCGCCCGGGTACCGGCTACGTAATCGTATGAGATCCCATTGCATGAATATAATTTGCATACAAGTTGGTTATATGGCAGGGGCCGGCATCAGCTGGCTCGACCGTATAAACGATTATATGGATCCAACAGATGTAGGCGGACCCGCGACCCCGCGTACTCCCGCGATTGGCGTTGTACCTTTTACGCCCTCCTACCCCCCCTTTCTCGCTCGCATTATCACTAAATGCCCTGCTAATGGCAACCGGCTATAATTTATAGCACCCCCTTTCGCGCGACACCCCGCCGCCGCCTCCGGCGTCTCCTATTGCGCACCGCCGTTTTTCTTCCCCGCGTATCGTTCACGAATTTTTCTTTTCCGTCTTCGAGACTCGACGGACAACAAACAGAATTTCAAATTAATCGTTGAAGAAGTATCGCGATCCACCGTGAGGAAAGAAACAACGGTGCGCGTCCGGTAGATATACATACACACGGATCGCTAGCGCGCGGCACATCGTTAAGCCGAGAGTAGCGTTGTCGCGGGCCTCGTCCTTTTTTTCCCGGTCGCCGGTGGTTTCGCGTCCCCGTGTTGAGTTAGGCGAGGCTTCCTTTTCGTGCGCCGCGGCATCCCACACCAAGCGTCTAATCTAATGGGAGAGCCACGACCGGACCTCGGCGGAGAGAGGTGTGGGCATTTTAGGAGAAAATACCACGGCGACCCGATTGTCGCCCGGCCTGCGGGAGCGACCGAGACGGGAATACGGGAGGGAGACAGGAAGGCTACGGGTAGAAGCGCAGAAGCAAGGTAGAAGATCCTTTGAAGGAGCCGCCGCCACTTGTTGTTGGTCGATCAGCGGCCCCCTTTAAATCCGATTGCCACTCTCGCCCGCCCCCGTCCCTCAACGGCCGTTGCGCCGTTACTTCTTCTTCTTTCCCATCGACAGGATAGGCGCCCTTTTAGGGGAGGACGTTCCGCGGTCCCGTGCACGCCTCGCCGGGCGTTACAGATTTTCGTTTACATTTAGAAGACCGAAACGCGCCGGACGCGCCAATAAATTCCACGGCGCCCGGAGTCGGCCCTTTAGCGCCACGTACCACACCAACGATCGGCTGTCGTCGTCAGACCGCTCCGTTCAAAGGGCCGGGACCGCCCGTGTGCCCGCCGATCGGAATGTTCCCCTCCGGCCGCCCCGAATCGACGAATGGTTAATTGTTCCTGGCTACCGTGTGGGAAACTTCGCTAAAGATTTAGAGCAACGATTTTTAAACTTAGGGCCACAGCGGTGGCTCAAGGGCTGGCCCGCAAAAATGCGGAAAGTATTTTATCGGATTCAATTGTTGGAACCAGCAGGAAAAATTATTATACGCCTCGCGTGGAAGCGATTATACATTAACTCTGTCCGGAGTTTTATTCGTGCGACGCGATTAAGAGAGAGTGTACATTCGTTTGCATTCAGATATCGGCGAGCGAGGCGGCGCGTATATTTTATAGCGAAATTGCTGGCGGGCACAGTCGGTTTCTTACAACAATTGAAAATTACCGTACACGCGATCACGTTTCACGATAAACCTCGGCGGCGACGTTGCGGCCGAAAGCGATAATTTCCTTTCTCAATTACGTTGAACGGGGTCGTACAAGCAACCCCCCTGTAGTTATCTCGGTGCAATCGGCGGGTCTCGCGTCGCGACGCTACGTCCACGAGCGAAAATTTCCCTCCCTTTCCGCCGGTCCCCTTTTTTCCACCCTCTTTATTAGCGAGTAAAATCGCACGCGAACATTCTTAGATGTTGTATCCCGCGGCCATTAAATGGAAACCGGGGCTAAGATTACCACCGGCAACCCTAATCTCTCCCACGTCCCGCGCCCTGCGAGCCGATACAGATATCGTGACCCACTTAGAAATGTCTACATGTCGTGTTCCCCGACCTTTAAACCTATCGTGTAATCAGCACAACGTTCACGCGCGGCTACCCGCCGTCTGATAATTCGTATCACGTATCTAAGCTACCCGATATTTGCACCCGCGCAAAAATATAGCCTGATACCTGACGCAGGTATCAATAACGACACGAAACGGAATACATTTTCCTCGGAACTGAACGAACGAACTATACATGGCGTGTCGCGAACAAGAATCTTGACTTTCAATGAATGACAGCAAGAAAGGGGTAAATCGTTTGGGTAAATATGAAGCAGATAACTGAGATCGGTGAAGAGAGGAAGTTCGGGAGTCGTTTCGTAGCAACTATCTGTAAGCGACGTGTACTCGATAATGTCGGGACAAAATGCTGTCGGCCGATTACACGAATGTTCGGAAAGAGCGGGCCGGCGGCGGCGGGCGAGAGGAAGCGGTCAGGCAAGGAAGAGACAGGAAGCGACAGGACGAGACGGTGGCTAGGAAGGTCGGCTTGCGAAAGGGTGAGGGAAGTCGGCCATATTGAAAGAGGGTGGCGAGCGTGAAGCGGTGGAAGACGAAGAAGAGGAAAAGGCGCCGGCCGGTCGCTACGGGTACTCCACCGAGGAGGGAAAAGAGAGGCCGCGAAAGAGAAAGCTTGTTCCCGGCGAGCCGGGCCTTGTGCACGGTGTCAGAGAGCGAGCAGCACCATCTTGTTAACAGTCGAGTTCTTTTTCCATCAGCGTCGACTCCGATAGGCCTATGGGCCCATGGTGGGCGTTCTTCCTCGTCTTCCTATTTTGTCCACTCGTTCATGCTCCGCCTCGCGTGGTAGCCGCGCGGTTCTCCGCCGCGCGATCGGTTGCTGTATACCAGCTAGTATATCGGTTCCCTTATACGCTC
>SMSR01003128.1:68487-106397 GCA_019453355.1 Ceratina japonica
GCACGAGCCGCTTATCAAAGAACATTATTGCCGTCCCGTATCAATTCATATTCGCGGCGGGCGCGCGTTCCGAGAAACGTAAACGTTTTCCCGTGGGAAGGGAGGAAGTGGTAGCTGTGCTGCGGTCATCTCGATCGGGAAATAGGAACGGGTCGATGTTATAATTAGTGTAACAAGCTGGACGTATGCTGTATTTAAAGTTTAAGCTGGTGAGAGCCAACTTGGCACACGATGATCGGTGTTTAACGATTTTCATACTCGCTTTCCGTCGCGTGGTTTGTACACCCTCTCTTTGATGTCTATCATTCGTCAGGTGAAAATAACGATATGGCTGGTATGAAAAGCGGCAGCGTTCCGCTCTCATAAACAGCAACGTAACGCTTAATAATTTTGATATATTCGTCCATTACCGACGACGCTGAATAATTTCAGTGTCTGAATATATACGTGCACCACTTTCATCTAAACCGATCTGTCTATTCGCATCGTTTTTACGGCTTTCATTAGCTTTCGGTAGGAACGACTAACAACGATGTGATTATCGTTTAATTTCGAGGTAGCTGTTCGGCGACTATCGCTACCCGATCAGGCGGGAACAGATTTGAAAGATAATTTAGAGCGCGACACAGCTCGACTACGACACAAGCGGCCATAATTAAGAGTAGCGACAATTAAACCGTAACACGGTCTCGTCCAATTAACGTAGGAAGGCGGTGCGGTGCGGCGTGGCGCGGCGCGAGCCGCCGATGCAGCAATAACGCGAACGACACGAGGAACGCGACTATAAAGGAGGCGGCGGTCCTGGAACGGAAGCGGGTAGCGCAGGTAGGGGCGCGCGCTATGATAATAACACCGATTATCGCGGTATTCGGGAAATTACTGGTAAGCTGCGGACCCGGTACATAATTGAACACTGGCCAGATACTGGCTCGTGGGCGAAGCGCGTGTGCGCGCATAACGAGGAGACAGCGACCGGCGGCGGTGGCGGCGTTTTCGAGCGGGGAACGGAACCGAGAACCGAACCGGGTCTCTCGCGCGCGCGATCGTAGGTAGTAGGTGCGAACGAACGGTCGCCGCGTACGAACACGAACACGGTGGAACACACTATAATATAACTCCGGTGTCTGCGTTGGCTTTACTTCTACACCAGCGCCGGAGGAAACACGGCTATCTATCCGGCGGAGGTTTATACGCGTGTTGCCGCTGTAAACTCGCGCCCGGGTACCGGCTACGTAATCGTATGAGATCCCATTGCATGAATATAATTTGCATACAAGTTGGTTATATGGCAGGGGCCGGCATCAGCTGGCTCGACCGTATAAACGATTATATGGATCCAACAGATGTAGGCGGACCCGCGACCCCGCGTACTCCCGCGATTGGCGTTGTACCTTTTACGCCCTCCTACCCCCCCTTTCTCGCTCGCATTATCACTAAATGCCCTGCTAATGGCAACCGGCTATAATTTATAGCACCCCCTTTCGCGCGACACCCCGCCGCCGCCTCCGGCGTCTCCTATTGCGCACCGCCGTTTTTCTTCCCCGCGTATCGTTCACGAATTTTTCTTTTCCGTCTTCGAGACTCGACGGACAACAAACAGAATTTCAAATTAATCGTTGAAGAAGTATCGCGATCCACCGTGAGGAAAGAAACAACGGTGCGCGTCCGGTAGATATACATACACACGGATCGCTAGCGCGCGGCACATCGTTAAGCCGAGAGTAGCGTTGTCGCGGGCCTCGTCCTTTTTTTCCCGGTCGCCGGTGGTTTCGCGTCCCCGTGTTGAGTTAGGCGAGGCTTCCTTTTCGTGCGCCGCGGCATCCCACACCAAGCGTCTAATCTAATGGGAGAGCCACGACCGGACCTCGGCGGAGAGAGGTGTGGGCATTTTAGGAGAAAATACCACGGCGACCCGATTGTCGCCCGGCCTGCGGGAGCGACCGAGACGGGAATACGGGAGGGAGACAGGAAGGCTACGGGTAGAAGCGCAGAAGCAAGGTAGAAGATCCTTTGAAGGAGCCGCCGCCACTTGTTGTTGGTCGATCAGCGGCCCCCTTTAAATCCGATTGCCACTCTCGCCCGCCCCCGTCCCTCAACGGCCGTTGCGCCGTTACTTCTTCTTCTTTCCCATCGACAGGATAGGCGCCCTTTTAGGGGAGGACGTTCCGCGGTCCCGTGCACGCCTCGCCGGGCGTTACAGATTTTCGTTTACATTTAGAAGACCGAAACGCGCCGGACGCGCCAATAAATTCCACGGCGCCCGGAGTCGGCCCTTTAGCGCCACGTACCACACCAACGATCGGCTGTCGTCGTCAGACCGCTCCGTTCAAAGGGCCGGGACCGCCCGTGTGCCCGCCGATCGGAATGTTCCCCTCCGGCCGCCCCGAATCGACGAATGGTTAATTGTTCCTGGCTACCGTGTGGGAAACTTCGCTAAAGATTTAGAGCAACGATTTTTAAACTTAGGGCCACAGCGGTGGCTCAAGGGCTGGCCCGCAAAAATGCGGAAAGTATTTTATCGGATTCAATTGTTGGAACCAGCAGGAAAAATTATTATACGCCTCGCGTGGAAGCGATTATACATTAACTCTGTCCGGAG
Organism: Ceratina japonica; assembly: GCA_019453355.1. Lineage (NCBI taxonomy): Eukaryota > Metazoa > Arthropoda > Insecta > Hymenoptera > Apidae > Ceratina > Ceratina japonica. The sequence goes on from SMSR01003128.1 coordinate 71,087, forward strand.
TTTTATTCGTGCGACGCGATTAAGAGAGAGTGTACATTCGTTTGCATTCAGATATCGGCGAGCGAGGCGGCGCGTATATTTTATAGCGAAATTGCTGGCGGGCACAGTCGGTTTCTTACAACAATTGAAAATTACCGTACACGCGATCACGTTTCACGATAAACCTCGGCGGCGACGTTGCGGCCGAAAGCGATAATTTCCTTTCTCAATTACGTTGAACGGGGTCGTACAAGCAACCCCCCTGTAGTTATCTCGGTGCAATCGGCGGGTCTCGCGTCGCGACGCTACGTCCACGAGCGAAAATTTCCCTCCCTTTCCGCCGGTCCCCTTTTTTCCACCCTCTTTATTAGCGAGTAAAATCGCACGCGAACATTCTTAGATGTTGTATCCCGCGGCCATTAAATGGAAACCGGGGCTAAGATTACCACCGGCAACCCTAATCTCTCCCACGTCCCGCGCCCTGCGAGCCGATACAGATATCGTGACCCACTTAGAAATGTCTACATGTCGTGTTCCCCGACCTTTAAACCTATCGTGTAATCAGCACAACGTTCACGCGCGGCTACCCGCCGTCTGATAATTCGTATCACGTATCTAAGCTACCCGATATTTGCACCCGCGCAAAAATATAGCCTGATACCTGACGCAGGTATCAATAACGACACGAAACGGAATACATTTTCCTCGGAACTGAACGAACGAACTATACATGGCGTGTCGCGAACAAGAATCTTGACTTTCAATGAATGACAGCAAGAAAGGGGTAAATCGTTTGGGTAAATATGAAGCAGATAACTGAGATCGGTGAAGAGAGGAAGTTCGGGAGTCGTTTCGTAGCAACTATCTGTAAGCGACGTGTACTCGATAATGTCGGGACAAAATGCTGTCGGCCGATTACACGAATGTTCGGAAAGAGCGGGCCGGCGGCGGCGGGCGAGAGGAAGCGGTCAGGCAAGGAAGAGACAGGAAGCGACAGGACGAGACGGTGGCTAGGAAGGTCGGCTTGCGAAAGGGTGAGGGAAGTCGGCCATATTGAAAGAGGGTGGCGAGCGTGAAGCGGTGGAAGACGAAGAAGAGGAAAAGGCGCCGGCCGGTCGCTACGGGTACTCCACCGAGGAGGGAAAAGAGAGGCCGCGAAAGAGAAAGCTTGTTCCCGGCGAGCCGGGCCTTGTGCACGGTGTCAGAGAGCGAGCAGCACCATCTTGTTAACAGTCGAGTTCTTTTTCCATCAGCGTCGACTCCGATAGGCCTATGGGCCCATGGTGGGCGTTCTTCCTCGTCTTCCTATTTTGTCCACTCGTTCATGCTCCGCCTCGCGTGGTAGCCGCGCGGTTCTCCGCCGCGCGATCGGTTGCTGTATACCAGCTAGTATATCGGTTCCCTTATACGCTCGGCTGACCGATCCGCGAGGATATAAGACCGGTCACCGGTGCCAGCGTCTTTGACCGCGTCCTTGCTCGGACCGCAGGACACGACTAGCTGCTGCCACCTGTCCGGTTGGCAATCAGCGTCGTTAACCCAGACACGTCGAATATACGTCATCATCTCATCGTTTCTAAGAAATACTCTGGCATATCGTAAATGTAGAGAACAGTTTTCCTCTAAAGCTCGGGGATGGATCGATTGGTAGGAAAGGAGACCTTGGAACGCGGTTAAACCTGGAATTTCTAAGGATCAAAGTACGGGGAAGAGCAGCGTGAGCCGAGAGGAATCTAGGACGGTCGGGCACGGCGCCTAAACCGATTCCACGCTGGATTACCGCGATTTCCATAATTTCGTTACGCCTTAAGTGGCCGTTAGGCCCGAGGACCTTGATCGCGATACATTAAAGTATCGTATATCAAAAGCTCGTCATCCCCCGGATCCCGAAGTCGCATTAATTACGGATCCGGGGGAGTCGTTTCGGGTCAGTCACGCGAACGGCCGAACGCATCGATCCGTGGTCCTGTTTCGGGTTTTTATCGGGTCGGACGACGCTTTCGAGGGACAGGTGCGACTAACCTTGAGATAAGGTGTCCGACCAGCTGCATTCGCCGCGGACGAGTCGTCGCGTCGTTAACGGCACGGCGGAGGAGCGGATAGAGAGTCGGCGGCGACAAAACCGGAGGAATAAGGGAAGATACACATCCATTACCATCAGCATGCAAATTAGATCGAGGATTACCGCAAATCCTTTCGTAACAATCCACTCGGGGCCCGGGGAAAGCCGCGCGGCGAGGGAAACGGGAGGGAAGAAGAAAAAGGTAAGAGGAGAAACGTTGTCGGAAGATAAAGATTCGAAAGGGAGAGCAATCCGCAAACTCCTCCTCGCTGGAACTTAATTATCGTCCGGCATCTCTGTTCAGGACGCTCTACATACTAGCGGACTGACGACTGGTCTCTCGTTTAAAATAACCGGAATAACTGGCGGGGAAATGGATGCGCTCCTAATGGGTTACACCGATAACGCGTCGAACTTTTAACACGTGTTCACCTCAATGCGAGATAATCGGAAATAACGTGACGATCGCTTTGCAATATCTTCGTATCTGCTTGTATAATATAACGGAGGGAATTTCGAACGGCGATGCGTCTACGTGACTTCGCGACCGGATGACTTTCCGCGATTGTACTTGTTCGGCGTAAAACGCAAATGAACGCATTAAGACGATCAACAGTCACAATACACGTATTGTTCCCGTTTTATACTCGTGAAACCGCGACGGAATCGGCGTTGACATAATTTCCTCGGCGATACGAACTTCGGGACAAGCTGCCTCTGTTCCTCGTCGATCGGCAAGATCGAGGAAGCTACTATAAATATCAATTTTAACCGCGTTCCCCGCGTGGAACAACCGCGAGCATTCATTTGCCGCGTGTCACCCCCGTAGTCTCTGAACCTGATTATACTAACAGGAAACAGGATTACGCGGAAACGAGTTCCATTCATTCGTTGAATCAATTTTGCCTGTAAAGTGGTTCATTGAACGTGATTCGTCCGCTGCGCAGTCCACTTTTTCCCTCCGATCCGTCGTCTTTCTCTTTGATTTCGCGACAACTTTATATGTCCTCGCTCCTGGTTATCTGGCGGCGTTTTACGATTATTGTTACTTCGTTTTCTTCTCGCGTTAAGATACACGCTCGTCGAACAGTATCGACGAAAACAGCTGCGAGCCGGCGATATTCGACGAGTCGACCCACTTTAATGAGTTTGTTCAATTTGCATGGCCTAAAGATGGACAGGAGAACCAGAATCGCGCGTGTATCATCAACCGGAATGATAGTTTATGGGACCGGTGGCCGGGAATCGTGGATTTTCGCCGTTGATGCGTGAACTGATAGTCGGACGCGGAGCTAAGTGGATACCGTACGATATCATGAATCTCGTTTTCGTTTTAGACCGGAGGAATGCCTGTATCTCGCGAATCTATCGGGTTAATCGAAAGTAATTGAAATGCAGAATTAATTTAATCCAATTATGGAAACCAGCGTACGGAAATCATTAAGGATATATACATAAAAAAAGTGAAGAGTCGTGTCTGGCATGCGAAATTGATGAAGTAATTTGAAAATTTTCCAGACAAGACAGTAAACAGATAAGCATAACCGATAGAGACAAAATGAATCAGGCTCACGTGAGATAAGACTTGTAACGAGTTGTCGATATTTTATACGCATCGATATCGCGCTCTATATTATCTCTAATATGTGTAACGAATCGACATTCCAGTCCGGCGAAGAATTCGCATTAGAAATAGTGGCCGGCGTTCCAAGATTCGGAACGCACGGTGTAATTAACTTACCGATACGGTGCACGGCGATAGATAAAAATGCGAAGCTATCGTTACAGCGTGCAGCATGGTTTACAGTNGCCGGCGATATTCGACGAGTCGACCCACTTTAATGAGTTTGTTCAATTTGCATGGCCTAAAGATGGACAGGAGAACCAGAATCGCGCGTGTATCATCAACCGGAATGATAGTTTATGGGACCGGTGGCCGGGAATCGTGGATTTTCGCCGTTGATGCGTGAACTGATAGTCGGACGCGGAGCTAAGTGGATACCGTACGATATCATGAATCTCGTTTTCGTTTTAGACCGGAGGAATGCCTGTATCTCGCGAATCTATCGGGTTAATCGAAAGTAATTGAAATGCAGAATTAATTTAATCCAATTATGGAAGCCAGCGTACGGAAATCATTAAGGATATACAATAATAAAAAAAAAGTTAAGAGTCGTGTCTGGCATGCGAAATTGATGAAGTAATTTGAAAATTTTCCAGACAAGACAGTAAACAGATAAGCATAACCGATAGAGACAAAATGAATCAGGCTCACGTGAGATAAGACTTGTAACGAGTTGTCGATATTTTATACGCATCGATATCGCGCTCTATATTATCTCTAATATGTGTAACGAATCGACATTCCAGTCCGGCGAAGAATTCGCATTAGAAATAGTGGCCGGCGTTCCAAGATTCGGAACGCACGGTGTAATTAACTTACCGATACGGTGCACGGCGATAGATAAAAATGCGAAGCTATCGTTACAGCGTGCAGCATGGTTTACAGTCGAATATGTGTTCTGGGTAGGAAGGAAGGAGGAAATAGCCAGTAGCCGAAAGCAGCGCTCGCTGACTGGAACCGGACCTATAAAGATAAGGAGCAGCTCCTACCGCGATTCGCCTCGAGGTTTCATCATCGGGCGTGTATTAAGGCGGCCGTGTACGCGGATCAGTCGGACAAATCGCGCAATTAGCTTCGACCGCGGACGGGATCGAGCGAAACGGAAAAATCGCGTATCGATACGCGGATGGTGGAACGATAACGCGCGGCTACCGCTCGTTTTTCCGCCTGTTCCCGCTGCGAAACGATGAGAAACTTCGCGCTAGAACGCGTTTCGCGTGGGGATCGTCCGACTAATAGCGGCCGAAGAGTGCAAAACGCGATCCTGAGGCGCGGCGCATGTATCGCTCGCTACGTTTTGCAAGGATATTTCTCACAATAAACTTGCTCGGGTGAAAGAACGTTACGCGTCTATTCTCGATCGCGTTTCCTCAGCAATAAAGTTCCTGCTGTGAATAACCGCCCGGTTAACTGAAGTAAGCAGGAATTTTAATTACCATGATTCGACTCATGCATTTTGTATACGTGTACTTTGAGAAAATATTAGATATTTCTTCATCTAAAGGACGACTTAAGATTGTTAGTTCCGGTGAATGCCTGAACATCATATTTTTGCGACGGGAATTCCTCGTTACCAATTTGGGAATATCAAGGAGGACGAATCGGGAAAGCCGAAATTGATCCGCGGAAGCGAAGGAGATAAAGAACTTTCATTTAGCGGAGGGTGAATAAAATCGCGTAAATAATAGACGTTTGAGCGATTGTCGTCGCGTGTCTGACGCGTACGCAAGCGAGAGGCCGCGAAGAGCCCGGGTGTCCCTTTGAGGGTGAGCTTTCATTAGGAGCAGTCTTGTCAACGACACACCCTCGGCGAAGGGAAGAAACAGAGTGCGGTAAGGGTTGCGGCGCGGCGCGCGATAAATAACCCGGCCCGGTGACTTAATCCCTCTGCCAAACTTTTTTCTCGATCCCCGATGACAGACCGGTACATTCGTACCTACCCCTGACTCACCTTTGATTCACCTAAACGGCATTTAGTGAAACACTGAAAATATGTCTTCGAAGATCGACTCCTTACGTTAACCCGTTGGATACATTTGACGTCTGAGATACGTCATTTTAGTTTTATTTTGTTGTTATTAATTTATTTTTGTTTTGCAATTCTAATTACTTAATACTACATGTGTCACCAATATTTTAGAAATAAATAAATTCTTACGTAAAATGTACTGCTTTTACATACTACTCCAAGCAACCAAAAATTATATCCGTTCCACGTGCAAATATTTTCTCAAATAAATCCGTACCCAAGGGGTTAACATGATTTTATTAGAATAAAAGGAAACAAATCTTTGAGCTGACATAAAGGATTCATTCATAGTAACATTGCATGTCATGAATTCTGTATACATATGCATTAGAAAACGAGGAAATTATTTATTTATTCGTTTCGTTGACTTTTACTCTCTATGTTCTATTTCCGGTTCGATGTATTATTTATCCGGATGCACGTAATGTGTTGAATCATAGTGTTAGATTGTTCATATTCAAGACGGACAATGTCACTGAAACTTTGTAATATTACACGGCCTTGGTTAGTTTGTCCTCTTATCGGTGTCATTTCCGCGCATACACTTCATTTGAATAACCGTATGCACACGCGAAAATAATGGAATTGTCGTTCCCTTACACATACGAACGTCGTTAGATTACTAGTAATATACGGAAATTTGCCGACCATTATGCAAGCACGTCAGAATTTCTGATTTCCGTTGTCAATTATACGACCGCTCGTAATTAGATATACTGTTGTTTAACGATGGGAACAGACCACAATGTCTCGCGAACCAAATTAATTAACGAAAGAAAAATGGCAAATAGACGTGATTGTGTTGCACGCTGCATTTCTTAACCGCACATATTATGATTTATTATTAAAATCAAAGACAATGGAGTAATGATATGCTGCAATTTATACGCAAATGGCAATGACACATTTTGAGTTCTACACGAGGAAATAACGGAATTATTCAAGAAATGACCTCTATTTGCCTATTAAACAGCTATAATTGTAATATCAACTGTGCCACATTGTTATAAACAGATGTTGATTCAGCAGTTCATAAAAATGCATAGATTGAGACGCACATCAATATAAGGTGACTTTTAACGCAAATTTGCATCTTTAACCCTTGACTGTGGAAATCAGGTCGTACGAAGTCGTGGGATACTAAATCAGCTGAGTAATTATAAATTATACTCCATATCAACGAAATGGCACATGTGCAAAAGAAATTGCATTAAAGAACTCATTTCACTTTATAAAATTCTTTTTTCACTAAACAGTTTTCCTTCGACCTTAAAACCTTTGAAGTTTTATGACGTTTTCTAAACGGCACGAAGATTCCCATTCGACGGCGTGTAATGTGTGCTAATTTGACAAATCGCAGAAGGAATGCATGTACACGTATGACGCAACAATGACGGAACGCACGATATCGGCGATCGACGGTGGAGGAACAATCGAAACGCAACTGGATGCGCGGCTGGAAACTGTTCGATACCTGTACGTGACACCGGCCATCTCTCATCCGGTCGTCGAATATATCTGCGCACGTGATATCGATCGGCGTGTGCACGCACGCGATCAGATATCGCGCCCACGCGTTTCTTCGCCGCGTGCGACACGCACCTTACCGAACCGCGACCTCCCTTAAACGATGGGAAGAAACTGGGAAAAAAACGAAGCTCGCTGAAATTGATTATCGATACTAAAGCCAGTCTTCAGAACATTAATTGTATGGAAGAATCAAAGCTGAATATATGTTTACGTGTTTGAAGCATAAAACTTAAGTGAATGTCGTCTTTGTACGAAACGAAACTTTGGAAATGAGTGCGCGTTTAAAATTTAAGTTTGGGTTTAATCCAGCGTTTTGTCAAGTGGTTAGGATACAACGATATCACTGTTAACGAAACACCCACTTAAAATGTGTGTATAGTGAAACCGACATAAGCGCCAGCGTGTATCCTAAGTGCTTGAATGTTCGCGTTAGTAGCTAACGGTTAGCGGGATTAGCTGATTCTCTAGAATCTGGAAGTTGCATTCGAGGGAACATTTAGTAAATTAAAGATTTCACACGCTAGTCGACCCAGGATTTTCTTTGAAAGATCCTTGAATTCCAAATCATTTTCACACGACTACTCGTTATCAAATCTAACACAGAATTTCCGACGTATCTCGTTGAAATTTTGGAGAACTTGTTTCCTCTTGGAATTCCACTTGAGCTAGATAAAGTGAAAATAATGAGAGACACGTCCTTCGGCCGAAACTACATCTTCGTCGAGGTTTTCGCGGCTGGTTAACGTCGCCAAGACTCTCGCGGTCCACTTATCGGTATTTATGTAAACCGGCGCATTTTAACAGCCGGAACGGTTTATCTGGTCGATAAATAACAGTGTAGAAGTGGAGAGAGAGCTGGATTTCACTCGGCACCGAACGAGGCGCCTGCACTTCAGCCATCGTTATTGTTCCCTCTGTCCGATTCTAAAGGATTTTTCCTCCGCTCGGAGGACCGTTCGGTATCTCGATGGAGATGAGAAACGCCTTCTTCTAATCTGTACACTGACCCAGCATTCTACCCTTTAACCTCTCGGGCTTTGTTCAGCTATCTCGCGCGGTGATTTTCAGCATCGTGGAGGCAACCGCTGCGCCGTCGTTCCGTGTCGTCCCGCTCGATTTCTGTGAAATCGTATATTACTTCACGCCTTCTCATTGACTCTTTCTCCCGTTTGAGTGTCCGGGAAGTGGTCGTAAATTCGATAGAGAATACTCGGACGTAGTCGGATACTAATCGAACGTGACGCCTCCGAGATTTTATTCACGTATCGTGCAGCCGCTTTCTTATCTCCGCTTAACTGGCGCCACTTTGCTTATGCGATTCACTCGTTTCCGCACGTGAAGTACATTCCATTAGCCCCCATTAGTTCATCTACTTCAACCGGGAGTCGACATTGTAATCCTTTCTGCATCTGCTTTCTTACCGACTTTCTCCACACATTTCCACGCTCCAAAAATATGCTAAACTGTATTTTGTTCCGAACAAAAGTTGATACCCGCTGGATACGTGTTATTAATCAAAGTTGGAACCGTATAAAAACGAGTCTATAAATAATATTTGATGGTGGACGACGCGCGGGGAAAGTGAGCTGAGAGAGAAGGCGAGTTGTTTAGAATAACGTCGCCCGCGGCGGCGTCGCGCCGAGATGCGATTTCCTTGTAAATCGTGGCAAACCGACCGGGAGAGAGTGACAAGGAGATAACATTAGGTGTCCACGTGTACACGTGTATCGGTGTACACGCCACGCCGCGTGTATCCCTCGGCGCGAGTATTTTCAGAACGCGCACGCGAGAAACGTGCCAGCTATTCCGTTTGACGGCGGGGGACATAAATTCGGTACGTGGCATGATTTTCCTCGCCCTGTCACCTTTGTCATTTGCTGCTTCGAAATAACGCCAGGGCCCGGTCTCGCTTTTTCCACGATCATTCCAATTTTCTTTGGTCAAATTAGCACACAGGCGAATCCAACGACTGAAAGATACTTTCTTAAGTCTTTTTAATAATCTCCTTGCAATTACTTGCTAAAAGTGATGAAATCGTTCTGTAATATCGCACTTTCTAAAGATCATAATAGAGTGGCATATCATTCTAACTTTTTAGTCTACTTTTTCCACAATCATTCCAATTTTCTTTGGTCAAATTAGCAAACAGACAAAACCACCGACTGAAAGATATTTTCTTAATTCTTTTTAATAATTTCTCTGCAATTATTTGTTAAAAATGTTGAGATCGCGCTGTAATATCGCACTTTCTAAAGATCGAAACATAATAGAGTGGCATATCATTCTAACTTTTTAGTACACGCGAGGGTTGACGCGATGCGAAACTGGAACTGTCAAGGGACCGTCATAAAAACTGTATCCAAAATCATGACATGCTCTACATGATATCCTCTAGGAAAGAAAATAAACTATCCTAGGAGTAACCTTTAAAACGTCGTACGGAAATTCAGAGAAGCAAAACAGAGCGCATCTAACATCGAACGGAATCGTTTCACGGCGCAAAGAAAACACACATGCATGTAGTTTCCGGGGATTGGTTTCGAGAACAGAGTAAGACGATCGGTTTCGTGTTTTATCGCTTATTTAACGGAGAGAAGAGAAGGAATGGGGCAGAACTGTTTCAGCCGATGAAATCACCGTGAACGGTGACAGACGCGGAACATGCGCTCACGAGCCTCGGTTTTTTGTCACATTTACGGCCTACGGGGCCCCAAAAATATGGCCATTAAGTCAAGGTTAAGAGAAACAAGGCTCGTGTCCGAGAAGGACCCGTGAACACGACACGAGGGGCCTCGGTCAGGGGCCACGGACTCGTATTACACGAGTTTCTTACGATCAACAATCTTTGCATCGCTCAGACATCGCTTCATCTTCTTCGGATACGTACTTCGTCACGCGCTGCGTTCACCCAAGCGACAAACGTTCGACAAAACGCCTTGCTCCGCCTATAAAGTTTATTACGGTGAAGAAAAAATACTTCGGCTTGACAGAAAGCATACGTCGATATCCCACATATTTCTGTCTAGGAAACTCTGAACGAAATGAATGTTAAGCAGTAAAGATCACTTGTAAACATCACATAATGTGATTCAACCAAATGGTAGCGTTTTGGCAAATGGCCATGTAAAGAGACGCTGGAACCGAATTGTACGTTATACATTTAGATTTCGTGATGGCCGGAAATGCAAAAAGTTCTCAGGAGTCGGTTAACCGTTTGAATTGAATTGAGGGAAAAGAATAAACACAATGTACCAAACACTATTTATCGGTTTGTCCAGTGATTATGATGTATTGGTCGGTTCCTTAAATGGTTTATTGATCACCTCTTTTTCCCATTACGTGCAGTACATCGATGACACGTAATCATAAATATAAAAGAATATTTGACCCGATGTTTCAATGCATCTAATCCCGTGCATTTTTTTTTATGCAATTGCATACATAGACGTATGCACATGTATATATTCATTAATGTTAATCTTGCGTTTAGGAAAATGTTCACCAGCAATTTACATCGTATGCTAGTGTTTTGGAAAATTTTTAGAAATGGTTCTTCAGGTATTCTACAAGGACGTTGAAATAAAAGAAATCTCTCCCTTGTTGATATGAACAATTTTTTAAACATTTGTGCTTTAAGTATATAATTAATTTATTAATTAATCGATATACTTAAAGCACAAATGTTTAAAAAATTGTTCACATCAACAAGGGAGAGATTTCTTCTATAAATTTGACGATCGATCCCTGGGTTGTATAATCAGGAAAATCTCACGACTTTCCACGACCACGTTTTCTGCATTCGCTGTGACTGTTAGTCGAGTGAAGTTGTTATTCAGCTCGAGTAGGGTCTAAGGGCGAGGCAACACACTCGGTGCACAGGGCTCGCGGTTTACACGTACGCGCGATGTTTCCACCTTTTATCAACAGGCACACTTGACTCGAGTTTTTAAATCCAGCCCGAACGAGCCCACGCTTGCAAATAGAAGCCTTCTCCCGAGACAACAAGGCCGCGGATTTTTCCGGTCGCTTTTCGACCCGAATACGTACCACGTATACGTGTGGCCGGCTGTTTGTCCAAGGATCAAGATGTTTGCACGTCGACCTCGTCACTGCACCGTCTTCTTCTTCTTCTACTTCTTCTTCTTCCTTCTTTCGCTTGTATGTCGGACCGGGCAAACATCCGAACTTTTTCGACCAGTTTGAAAAGATACGTCGGAAAATTCGACGAAGCGCGCCGGGGGAAACTTGTGAACTCCAAGAAGTTACAAAGTCTGTTTTGTAAAATTACTAAATCGATAGGACCGAGGATACTTCCTGTATACAGGATCAAGTCAGTAAACAATATTATTTAAAAATATTTAATCATTTTTATCATCTGATAAATTCAGATAAATTGATTAGATAATAAGTTATTATATACGATATAATCATATCTCTTACTGACTCATCCTGCATATCTACGGTAGCTATAAAACGTACCTATTTAATACTCTTATCTACTTCTATATTTTACGAGGCACACGAAATTGCTATTTGATAGGAATTACCCCTAAACGTGATAGCTGTTGCGGTTATGTATAAGAGAAAACAAGATAGAATTGTCATTATTACGGGTGTAAGCGGTAAACCGGAGTCACGTCTTCGCGATTGTCGCGTTGCGCGGGCCAGCCGCGATTATCGGCGGCCTATCGAAATCAATTATGGAGAACGGGCTCGGTGGCATGATCCTACAGAGAATGCTGCGCGGATGCGGCTCGTGCAATACATGAAATATCAGACAGGATCTACCGTCACGCCGCGCGGTAAATCAAGCTGAAGTTACCGAGTAAACGCAGCCCGGAGATCTAGAAATGCGAAGCGCCCGTATTCTGATTCAGGCCTGTAATCGTTCGACTACGGAAGTTGCAGATAGAGAAACTCTGTACAGGACGATCCAGAGGCAAATCGATATCTCGAATAATCAGAGAAATTATGTATAACATGAGAAGTATCTGATACTTATTTCAAGTAAATTCTTGGAATTTCGAAGTAGATTATTATTATCCAAGTAAATTCTTGAAATCTTATCCAAGTAAATTCTTGGAATTTCGAAGTATTTCGAGCTACTAATACTTATGATTATATAAGAAAAGGGTTGTTCGACTACGGAAGTTGCAGATAGAGAAACTCTGTACAGGACGATCCAGAGGCAAATCGATATCTCGAATAATCAAAGAAATTAAGTATAACATGAGAAGTTTCTGATACTAAGTTATCGAAGTAAATTCTTGGAATTTCGAAGTATTTCAAGCTACTAATACTTACGATTATATAAGAAAAGGGTTGTAACTTTATCAAAATATTCGCAGCATTCGAATCGCACATTCTTGCTTCTTTCGGTATTTCGTTTCTGAATTTCATGATGGGACAAATCAGAAGGCTAGAAATTCTCTTGAGTTCGCGAATATCTAGCTATCTCTTGGCTATCGAAAGGTCATCGGCTAGGTAAACTATACATACCTCGATGTACTTACATAGTACATATATATCGAAGAAGGACGGTTCCACGAATAGGAGAAGGATCGTAGAGAGGAAACGGTAAAGGGAAGGCGAGCCGAAAGATAGTTCATAGGGCATAAGGCTAGGAGGAGGAAAAGTCGTGGTGGACAGGGAAGAGGAGAAAAGAACACGACGGTGTGCATGTGCACTGGCGAGGGCTGACGGTAGGGAGGTTGAAGACAGAGGCGAAGAAGAAGCCGGCGGTGGAAGAAGGGTAGAAAGAGAAGGGGGAGGACAGAGGACGAGGCCAGGCCGGGCTACAAGCTGTCGGGCGACGATAGCATCGCCTATCGACCCCTAGGATCGCCCGAAGAGGTTTTCCATGTTCTTCTTCGTTATACGATCTTGTACGCGGAGCGCTGGTACGAGGGTGTGCAGGTAACAAACACCCCCAATTATGTCAGCCTGAATTAGTAGTGGTCCAACTATTTCGAACCTAACGAGTTGCCTCCTGTCTCGCCGCGCGCCGCTGCGCTCTGGCATCGTCCTTCTTTCGGTGCAGAGAGAACAGAACAGTTCCCCGCAGGCCTCGTAGTATGCGCCCGGACTCCTCCGGGGCCTCGTCAAACGATTTTTCATTTGTCCCGGACAACGAGGCCCGGTAGCCGCGTCATAGCCAAATAAATTTTTACCCTCGACAACGAACGTCGCTTACGAGCTGTCACCGAAATGGCCGCGATTACGCGAGACACGAACCTCGCTTGTTCCCCTAAGTGGCTGCTTTCAATGAGTAACGTCCTCTCCGAAAACTTGTCCCATCTTCCGAACTTTGCTTTATGACCACTCAAGTTTCCATCGATCATCTCGTTACTTATTTAAAACCCGATTGGTACCACGATAACAGAAATTATTGAGAATCATTCAGCAGAGCAAGAATCGTTCGACAAAAATTCTGAGCACAAGAAATGCTCAGGTGCATTAAATCTAGCTCATTACATTCTGGCGTAACGTACATACGTGGGCGTCGCCTGTGAAAGTTTTCTATGTCTATGGAACGAAACCCAATGAGTAGTATATAGAAACCGTGACGGCGGCGCATTCGGCGAACACGATTTTTCCTTTTAAGGGGCAGCAGATGCCGTTTTACCTTGCAAGAATGACGTAAAACCGGAAAACTCGCCTGGCCAATTTGTTGCCCGACAGCGTTGGACTCTTTAAAAGCGAGCCTCTGTCCCTTTTCTTCTTTTACGTATCTTTGCGTCAGGCGACAAGCATGATCCCCGTGATTCTCGTGTGTCGAAGGAAAAGGACTAAAAGGTTCTGCCTGCGGGAGGTGATCCCGGAGCAAGCTAGACGGTTGGTTCTGCTTTCATTGTGCAATCGGGATACCAACCCGTTCTGTTGTATCAGTCCCCTTACAAGACTCTCTCTCTGTTCATTTCATACGCCTCCGTTATCTGTTACCCTCATCGTTTTTTAGTCTTTGTAATTTTCCATAGAAAATTCGTAAATTGAAGTATGAGATTTTTCCTTGTTAAACGAGCTTCGACTTCTGTGTTATTTCTTACATAGTAATTACACGTGGTGATTACACGAGATTAAAATAATTAAGTCTCCCTTTCGTGTCCCGTTTCTTATTACATTTTCTCAGATATTATCTAGATCTATAAAATTAATTAGTACACGCAAAAGCAATTGCCGAAGGCTATCTTCATCTTCCTCATTGAATCGAGTAAATTATTCAGATTCCTGAGATTCCGCCTTCCATTGCGTCCTCGGAATTTGAACAGCTCTCCTAATCGTGGGTCGCCGAAACGGTCGAAAATAGGCCCTCCGAGTGGTGCTGCCATCGGGGTGACCGGCGGTCACCTGTGCAACGACCGCCCGGTCCGCCCACGCATACCTGTTCGTCCCTCAGGTATCTTCTACGAAAAACAATGCGACGCGCGCGCGATCCTGGTGGTGTACCGATCGCGAGACGGAGGGAGGCAATCTTAAGTGCGTTGCTTTACAAGATAAGGAATTAAGTACGAATACCCCGTCAGTGACCGGCAACCAGCGGCGCGGATAAGATAACCAGCCCGCAGCGCGTCGCGGTGCGCGTAGCCGCGCGCATATATACACAGGATCGGTTCGGCTTCGACCGGTATTCAGGTGAAACCTCTTTCCCTTTCGTCCGGGCCACCCTCTCGACCGGTCTTTTATATCGATTTTAATATAGGCCCTGTTATCGTCCACGTCGACCGTTTTTGATAAAATGGGCCGGCGCGGGGGCGGCCGCGCGATAACGGTGTCAGGGATAGAGATGCTGTTCCCGGATAAGTCCGATGTAAATTATTTGATAGTTTAACGAGGAGCGATTCCTGACGTATGTTATATCGGTTATTCGTGCAGTCTCGACTGCGTTTTCGGGCTCATTGTTGTGCAATCAGGTTGCTCCGNTTCTTATTACATTTTCTCAGATATTATCTAGATCTATAAAATTAATTAGTACACGCAAAAGCAATTGCCGAAGGCTATCTTCATCTTCCTCATTGAATCGAGTAAATTATTCAGATTCCTGAGATTCCGCCTTCCATTGCGTCCTCGGAATTTGAACAGCTCTCCTAATCGTGGGTCGCCGAAACGGTCGAAAATAGGCCCTCCGAGTGGTGCTGCCATCGGGGTGACCGGCGGTCACCTGTGCAACGACCGCCCGGTCCGCCCACGCATACCTGTTCGTCCCTCAGGTATCTTCTACGAAAAACAATGCGACGCGCGCGCGATCCTGGTGGTGTACCGATCGCGAGACGGAGGGAGGCAATCTTAAGTGCGTTGCTTTACAAGATAAGGAATTAAGTACGAATACCCCGTCAGTGACCGGCAACCAGCGGCGCGGATAAGATAACCAGCCCGCAGCGCGTCGCGGTGCGCGTAGCCGCGCGCATATATACACAGGATCGGTTCGGCTTCGACCGGTATTCAGGTGAAACCTCTTTCCCTTTCGTCCGGGCCACCCTCTCGACCGGTCTTTTATATCGATTTTAATATAGGCCCTGTTATCGTCCACGTCGACCGTTTTTGATAAAATGGGCCGGCGCGGGGGCGGCCGAGCGATAACGGTGTCAGGGATAGAGATGCTGTTCCCGGATAAGTCCGATGTAAATTATTTGATAGTTTAACGAGGAGCGATTCCTGACGTATGTTATATCGGTTATTCGTGCAGTCTCGACTGCGTTTTCGGGCTCATTGTTGTGCAATCAGGTTGCTCCGGGCCTTGCGTGAGCGACGGTATTACTTGCGATATGAAAACTAGTTGATTGGGTTGGATATTAGGTGTGCTCGTGCCTGGCTGGAGTTAGGATACTGTGCTTGACGAACACTCAGGGTAGTTGAAATTTCATAAATATCAACGGATTATCACTAAAGCGGCATATAATTTATTTCATACAACATATGTATGTATCGTACATATGTACAGTCTGATAGGATTACGTTCAATATTTTTTTCACGATTATGTGTATTTTTTTAAGTATTGTAGAGCCTCGATCGAGGGAATCGGTCGTCGTCGTTGAAATGCGTAACGGCCGCGTATATGAACGAAGCAGCTGTAAACAAATCGTAAAACGAACGAAAAGTTGCACCCCGGTTGGTTCGGCCTGTTCTCGCTATTCAGTTCTGGTAATAGTCTCGAACGGCCGAGACCCTTATAAACTTGCTCTTCGTTTCGGTGACTACTCCTTTTTAACGCGGCCCCGCGATCGTTACAGCCGTAAAAGTCGAGTCGTTTCGGGAACGAGAATTCTCGTTCGGAGCCGACGCCCTTGACACCCACAAGGGGTGGAAACGGCTAACCACCGGCGAAATGTGTTCGTATTGCCGTGAATGGAGATAAATTACGGCGATGATTCAGAGCCCATAGAAAGTGTTTAATATCGCTTGTTGCGATTTTAAAATCAAAGTAACAAACGTATAAAAATTCAACAAAAAATATTAGTTATTGTTATACAAATTTCATTGCATGTTTGATTTTCAAGCGATATGTAATTAAATTATTCATATAATTATTTATTAACAATATACCGAATATAATTCGTTGAAGTAAAAGAAAAACTTAGCGATTATCTCGCCTAAATTCCGTGAATTCGCAAAATATCGCTCGCAGGTTTAATCTCGAAGGCGAGTTCAATTTCTGCTAGTCACGTTATTTTCTTTCATTCGTGGCCGCAATTACATCGGAACGAAATTAATTCTCGGTAGCCACGTGACAGGTATGTTTCCGAAGCCGGCTCGATACACGACAGTGGACGTGTACACGAACGTATACACACGCTTAGCAGTATAATTGTCGGCATGGAATATCCGTTACCGCGACAACGTGGAATAAAACCGATGCACGCGTGACTGAAATATCTGATCCGCGGCTCTTTCTAAGCCAATATCAATAGAGCTCCGCTTTCGTAATGAAAGTTAAATAGCGTCGCCGTCGTTCGATCGGGAGCAGGACCCGAGAGCGCGGACGAATCAATGTTTCACGGATGTTCGTGCCGCGAGGCCGCCTCTTAGGATTAATTAACTATGGTTCGCGCGAGAAGAGGCAGGCGCGAGTAAACACCTGTCGTANTCGTTGAAATGCGTAACGGCCGCGTATATGAACGAAGCAGCTGTAAACAAATCGTAAAACGAACGAAAAGTTGCACCCCGGTTGGTTCGGCCTGTTCTCGCTATTCAGTTCTGGTAATAGTCTCGAACGGCCGAGACCCTTATAAACTTGCTCTTCGTTTCGGTGACTACTCCTTTTTAACGCGGCCCCGCGATCGTTACAGCCGTAAAAGTCGAGTCGTTTCGGGAACGAGAATTCTCGTTCGGAGCCGACGCCCTTGACACCCACAAGGGGTGGAAACGGCTAACCACCGGCGAAATGTGTTCGTATTGCCGTGAATGGAGATAAATTACGGCGATGATTCAGAGCCCATAGAAAGTGTTTAATACCGCTTGTTGCGATTTTAAAACCAAAGTAACAAACATACAAAAATTCAACAAAGAATATTAGTTATTGTTATACAAATTTCATTGCATGTTTGATTTTCAAGCGATATGTAATTAAATTATTCATATAATTATTTATTAACAATATACCGAATATAATTCGTTGAAGTAAAAGGAAAACTTAGCGATTATCTCGTCTAAATTCCGTGAATTCGCAAAATATCGCTCGCAGGTTTAATCTCGAAGGCGAGTTCAATTTCTGCTAGTCACGTTATTCTCTTTCATTCGTGGCCGCAATTACATCGGAACGAAATTAATTCTCGGTAGCCACGTGACAGGTATGTTTCCGAAGCCGGCTCGATACACGACAGTGGACGTGTACACGAACGTATACACACGCTTAGCAGTATAATTGTCGGCATGGAATATCCGTTACCGCGACAACGTGGAATAAAACCGATGCACGCGTGACTGAAATATCTGATCCGCGGCTCTTTCTAAGCCAATATCAATAGAGCTCCGCTTTCGTAATGAAAGTTAAATAGCGTCGCCGTCGTTCGATCGGGAGCAGGACCCGAGAGCGCGGACGAATCAATGTTTCACGGATGTTCGTGCCGCGAGGCCGCCTCTTAGGATTAATTAACTATGGTTCGCGCGAGAAGAGGCAGGCGCGAGTAAACACCTGTCGTATATTTTAAGCACGAATCGCGGATAACGGATTCCCTCCTGCTTCAATATTGATGCGACAAGGGACGAGCCGTGTTCCGCGCGGAGCCCGATTTAAAAATAATTATATTATACTTGGTGCGCGCGGACCGCGAGCGAAATTATCGTGCCGGCCGCGGGGTCAACGGCGAAATCTATTGAAACGTAGCGCACAAAAGGGTGTCCGGCGAATGGAACCGGCACGATCATCGATACACCATTGTCCACTCCGAAGCACAATATCTCCGAAGCTCGAGCAGAACGAAACAGATGCTCTCGCCGGCTTTCAGACTGTCCGAGCATAATTGATATCCCCATTCTTACATGGTGATTAATCATTCTCCGGGTGTCGGTAACGCTGTAGGCAACGGGTGAAGCCACGGCCATAAACAGCCGCAACGTTGACAAACGGTGTATCAAAATATTTGTACACAACCGTGAAACGAGCATGGAATCGCGTTCACCTCGGGATCCTAAATCTGCGCCGAAAGAAAGGCCCCGAGCTTTCGAAAGCGAGGGGGCCCCCTCGATTATCTCGTAAAATACCGTCGGCCCGACAGCCTTAGTTATTGCCGGAAACGTAGGGCCGCAGCTTATAGATAAATGCGGTGTGCACGGCCACACGAGGGCAGCGAGAGAGGTGCGTGCGTGCGCGCATAGGAAAAGCCAGTGCGTGGACAAACACGCGTCCGAAGTCCGAATTACGTGACCAGTCTTTAGCGCTGGAGTCCTCGACCGTGGACGATTCCAAATAAATCGGAGGAGGCCCGATTCCTTTCCGGTCGCCTCGTTAAGCCTATTACGCCTCCTTATACCACCTCGGGGCCGAGAATGGGCCATTCAGCGGCACAGGAGCGAGACGGGAGCATCCGTAATCCTCGTGCGTGTGTATTTACAAGCTACGAAAAGGCTGCCGTATAATACCAGTAATGATTCTTATGCCGGGCCACCGAAGCTGCAGCTCGGAGGAGATCGCTTTTCTCTTTCCTCGTGGGACCGGCGTATTTTTTCTTATTTTTCTCTCCACCGTTCTTCCATCAACTAAGAAGGCGAATGANCAATGATTCTTATGCCGGGCCACCGAAGCTGTAGCTCGGAGGAGATCGCTTTTCTCTTTCCTCGTGGGACCGGCGTATTTTTTCTTATTTTTCTCTCCACCGTTCTTCCATCAACTAAGAAGGCGAATGAAAGTAAAAGATACGAGAAACAGGTCCAGGTTCCGGGAATGGAGGGACTCCTTCTTCATTCAGGATATCCAGGACGTGGCTCCCGCAGGCTGGGCTACCTGTTCCCTTCTGTCTCTCCTTTTCTCGCCGGCGGAGGTGGCCTGCGGTCATCAGTCATCCCGGATCGCTTTTCTCGTACATCATGCTGTGTTGAATCCTGGAACGAACCGTCCTGGAAGGACCCATTATTCGTCATTACACGGTCACTCGTGAAAACGCATTTCGAATGACTCCCCACCCTCGTCGCCGCACGGCCCCCTTTCTCTACGTATTCTCTTTTCGGCTCGAAGTCGGAGGTGAACGCGCTCGTGTTTCACATTCACACGCCACCATTCACTTTTCGACCAAGTGCTCTAACAGACTGCGGTGGGCCCGTACGTCAATATTTAGAACTCGCCTGTTCGCAAAATGATTGAACGTCGCCCAGTATAATATCATATTTGATGCACTTTCATAAAGCGACTGAACGACATTGATGTTCAATAACAAGAACTAAATTCTCAATGGAATTCCCAAAGTAATTCAGACTTCTGTTAATTGCCTCTGTACAAGTTATCATGAATTAATTCCTAGTCTAAATCAGTAGTAGGTTACGAGCAGCTGTTTCTCCGTTCGATTTAATTTCCACGCTTACCGGAATTATCAACCTAATTTCATCTTTCTTCCATCTATTTCCGGGCACGGTCGGATTAATATCCCAGTTAATTCAATCGGGTATACGGACTCGGCGGTCGTTCCGAGGGCACGCCGTCGCGAAACGATGCCGTCGCAACGAGCGCCGGGAGGATACGGAGTGTAATTGAAGCGCGGCAAGGACCGCCGAGTTTCAGAATCGTCCCCGAAGCCAATGCCCAGTCTAATCACAAGTTGCCGCGTCGAACTGATGGGTTCATTAGGCCGTGGCACGCCGGTCGCGTACAGATCTCACTTTTCTACTGATAACTGCGCGTCGTTCGCGCTCGGTCCCCGCGGGATTGCTCCGGTTTGTACGCGACCGGATTGCTTATCGTCAAACGAAACCCAGAAAGAGGAAGCGTAACCGGAAGATGATCCGGACTGATTGGCTGCTGACCGTCGGAGCCCGACGCGAGCCGAGATAATTTTATAGCTCCGCCGATCGAGTTTCGATAATTAATTTCCGCGAACATCCTTTTTGCTCTTGCCCATATCGGAAAATAGAAGGACGATTTTTCCTTTCACGCGATACGAATGATTAATTATTCCGATCGTGAATGAAGGTAAAACGAAATCCCTAGTACTATAAATAATTCCTCCGAATGGACATTCGTCTGACAACTTTCCGGCGCCGAGTAATTACGATACGTAAAATGGTCGAGATGTTCCGTTACCATTGTATGGGTCGAACGACAATGGCGTATCCGTCAATGAGCTTCGGTGTGTTAGCTGAAATATCGTTTCCGTCCGGGAGCGAAGGAACCCGATTGGTCGATCGCCGGCTAACGCTCGACGTCAGTCAGGAGCGAAATTGTCGCGATCCGGATCCGGAAGACCGGCAACCAGGAGCATCGGACGTTTAAAAGGGGTGAATGGATAAACGGATTGCTTTCTGCGGGTAAATTCATCCGATAATGCTTTATCTTCGGTTAATCGCTTCCCATCGGTGGCAGACAACGGTAAATTTTTCGGGTCGGCCAGGAACCGGCTACGAGTGACTGGCCGCGCGAACCCGGGAGATTGGCAAGCCAATAATTGCGCTATTCTTCGCCGCTAATTTATTTCATTACGGCTAGAACAGGTTCGGCACTCGGCCGCGTTCGTCGATTCTGTCCGGTAATTGAGAAAACCATTAAGGGATTTTTCTGTTTCTTTGAAACCCCGACCCCGCCGCCTACTAGGGGCCCCTTTGAACTCCTTAATGAATTGAGCCTAACTGCGATTATACCATCTCGCCGGCAACGCCTCTCTCCTTTGAAGGGACGCGAACCCCTCCGATATTCGACGTTTAATTTTCTCGCGCCTCGTCCTCGTCGTCTTCGTCTCCTACTTCTTATTCTTCCTCCCGACGAGGAAACCGCTCTCCCGGTGTCCCGCCAACAATTTGGCAATATACGTACCGACAAGCGGAAAATATTTCGCTCCCGCCTCCCGCGAATAAATAATTCAGCTGCACCGGCGAGATAAGGACTATTGTACCTTAAAACTGTATGACGATTATCCGGTCTATTTTCGCGATCGGGCGAGGAGCGCATTGACTGTTTATGCGACAGAGGAAGAAGAATCGTCAAAATAGAAAGGGGAAAAAAAGAAAACGGTAAAAGGAAAACGAGAGATAGCCGACTCTATCGGAAAGGAAAAAAAGAAAAATACCGTAAAAAGAGCGGCGCGAGGACAGAGTGGGCGGAAAAAGAGGGGAAAAAGGGCAGAAAACAAAGGTGTATGTACGGTCGGCGGTGCCGAAAATCGGTCGGACGATCGGGTCTGGTAGCCGTCGGAGCGGCAAGCGACCGGCGGAATAAATAATTCGCTGGTATGCACGTATGGGCCATGGGCACGTAGCGCGGAGAGAGCGCGCCGACTATCTATCGTCGGCTCCCTCTCGCCTCTGCCCTCTCCTCTCATCTGTGTACACATAGACACGTATAATACGGTAGGTGAACGAACGTAGGGAACGTATAGCGATTTCATTGCCGGCGCGGAGTGGCGTTTGACCGACGTGTGATATGCAGCGGCGAGCCGTGATGGAGGCGGCGGTTCCAGCCGAGGCACAGGTGCTGCGACCGGGGGTGGTCGCCGGAGGGGTTGCCGGGGGTGGGAGGGGGTGGTGTGTGACGCCGGCCAGAGCAGCGTTACACTCTACACACCCCCTTGGTTCGTCCTCTCTTTTTCGTTCCGCGCTCGGAGCCGGTTGCACCCGCGCGCGCGATTCCGCCCCCGCACCCCCTGCTGTCCCGTCGTCCTCCACCTCTAACCGCTCTCTCGCCGTTGCAGCAGCCCTTTCAAACGGCCGATGCAATATTCAGCGGCTCTTGGCAGTCGCCCGTTTCGGGGGAGGCTCGTTGCCTCGTCGGGGTGGCTGTGCTCTGGCCCCGCTCTCGGTTCCCGTTCTCTCTCTCTCTCTCTCTCTCGTTGCCTGCCTCTCTCTCCCGAAAAAAAGAGCCCCGCTCGGAGACCGACTCGACCAGCGAAGCCTCGAACCGTCAAATTGGCGCCGCTGTCCATCAACCGGTGCGCGAGCAATCGTTCCTCTTTCGCTTCTCCCGCTCGTCCTTCTGTCCACGTTCTTCACCGTGCCGCTTGTTCCTCTCCTTTTTGCACCCTTTTCCGTGGCGGCCATTCGACCAACGAAAGAGCCGCTGCGAATCTCCGGACGACTAACTGCGCTCTCCTCCTCCTCCTCTCTCTTTCGCCAGATGAAAGCTCTTTTTTATACTTCTTCCCTCGGATGCGTCGATGCAGAGATCCGTATATAATCGTGACGTTGCTTCAGCTTTATTGATAGTACCGTGATTCTTTGTTAACTTCTCATCTAAACGATGACTGATTTATCCGGCTGTCCGATATAAAATGCGAATAGAAAACACAGGAGCGCGACTGGTAATTTGAAATTTTCGAGGAAATTCCACGCTGGCTGAAGACGATTACACGAGTAAGACAAGGTCGCGGTTGGCCGGTTGCCAGTGGTTTTCTGTCCGTTCCTATCTCCCGAACGAGCAAAGTCAATTTTGTAACGACGTCGTCGACGACAACGGAGACGGCTGTCTCGCGTCTCAAGGCTGGTCTACGGCAGCAGGAATCCACGATCTTCAGCTACACCGGGAACCGACGAAATAAGAAGAGATGGTTGGCGTCCTTTCTGTCGACAAGGCCGTGTAAGAGCCGTGCCGCGTGTATATTACCACCTCGAGGAGAGAGGAGCGCGCTAGGCGACGAAAAAGGAGACCGTGAAGGAAGAAAAAGAAGAGGGTTCGGGGTGGCGATGGCGGTGGGAGCATAAAAGACTCGACACTCCGTTATAATAAAGTCCACCCCTGGAAGCCTTCCGCTCGCCCTGCGTCGCCGACCCTCCACCTCCTCCTTCTCCTCCTCTCCTTGGCAGCGGCAGCATTACGCCATTCAACTTACTTTGTTCCTCAACTTTATTAATTTTTCCCTCGGTCTTGGGGGACCCGGAGCAACTTCCGCGCCCGCGCGCGCTCGTCGCCCCTCGCGTTCCACCCTGTTATATCGAGAACCTAGCCGCCGGTGTTGGGGTTGAAGGTGAAACAGGCGCGAGAGAGAGTCCGACGCGGAAGAAAGGGAAGGACGGGGAGGAAAGGGTGAAGCGAAGAAGGGATGGGAGAGACTGCCGGGACTTTCTTGTGACGGGAAATTTAAAAATCTGTCTACGCGTTGTCGAACCACCCGAGGAAACTTTATTATTAGCGCCCACCTCGACCGCCCCCCGCCCCCGCCTCGCCTTCCTCTTTCTCCGGGAAAGGGCGACGGTTCGACGAACTACACCACGAACGAAGATATTGCCTTTATAAACTCATTTGCAGCTACGACCCGCGCCCGGACGGGGAAGTTTTGTCGCCGCGGCACAAACCCGCGGCCCCAACTTTTCCGGACAGGAATTACGCCGCGCCGTGACAAGCCGCTGGTGATTGATGCGTCCCACGGACTAAAGACTCTCGCTGATGCCGAATAATTAGGGGGTGGCTCTTCGACACTTCGCCGGAGGTGTTGGCTTTTTTTACGCTCGCGCCGCGTCGCTTTGCCCGTCCGACCCTCCCTCGGTTCCGCCGATCTTGACAACCTTCGCAGAGAACCGAGTTTCGTGAAAGTCTCGCTACACAATGGCGATTAAGCGACAAAGTCAAGATTTTTTTTTTTTTTTTTACTAAATTTCCGTCTCTCTATTCATGTCCAGAGAAAAAACTGTCAACTTTCTACAAACTATTCAGGGATATAACTTAACTAATTTATCATACGGCGAAAAAGGGATGAAAAATTCTGATCATCGTATAGTTAGGCAGGAGGTTTATTTGTAATGTTGTTACTTTAATAATTAAGGTCCACGCGTAGTTGTGCAAAGAATAATTAAATGAGTTTTATTGGAACNAAACTGTCAACTTTCTACAAACTATTCAGGGATATAACTTAACTAATTTATCATACGGCGAAAAAGGGATGAAAAATTCTGATCATCGTATATTTAGGCAGGAGGTTTATTTGTAATGTTGTTATTTTAATTATAAAGGTTCGCGCGTAGTTGTGCAAAGAATATTTAATTGAATTTTATTGGAACATGAAGAGGACACCGTCTTAACGTGTTTAACAAAAGTTCGTATGTGTATGGTAGTTAGAGAGAACATCCACATTAAACAACAAAGCAAGAGTAATACTAGAATAATCGATTAGTATCAAAAGAATGTGATTAACTTGAACTTATCAAGAAGAAGGAGTTGGAAGGAGTCCATGAAACTCTAGTTTTCTTTTTGTCTCAATATGTAATAAGAAATATTGAACGGGAGAGATTTCTGTCGACGTTAAGCTAGCAAATGGCGAGCGATTGTCGCGATACCGAGAACATTGAGTATATCGCGAAGAAATCCAGATCAGCTAGTTTGAAGAGGGCTCCGGGAAGTATCCAATTGTGACGACACCCGTGAACCGATTAGCGGTGACCGCGCTCTTCCACACGGTCCCCTCTCCTTTCCCGCTGCAACATAAATATTTACGACTCATTCACGAAGCTAATATAAATGCGATTTGGGCGTTTGCTCTTTTTAGTGTACGCTCTAATCCGATTAGGCCCAACCCGGGTACAATCCGTGGTGGCTGCTCGCGCATTGTGCGACGAACCCACCACCACCTTACCCTCTCACAGGAAAGAAAGGCCCGTACCCCANTTTAGGCAGGAGGTTTATTTGTAATGTTGTTATTTTAATTATAAAGGTTCGCGCGTAGTTGTGCAAAGAATATTTAATTGAATTTTATTGGAACATGAAGAGGACACCGTCTTAACGTGTTTAACAAAAGTTCGTATGTGTATGGTAGTCAGAGAGAACATCCACATTAAACAACAAAGCAAGAGTAATACTAGAATAATCGATTAGTATCAAAAGAATGTGATTAACTTGAACTTATCAAGAAGAAGGAGTTGGAAGGAGTTCATGAAACTATACAGTTTTCTTTTTGTCTCAATATGTAATAAGAAATATTGAACGGGAGAGATTTCTGTCGACGTTAAGCTAGCAAATGGCGAGCGATTGTCACGATACCGAGAACATTGAGTATTCGCGAAGAAATCCAGATCAGCTAGTTTGAAGAGGGCTCCGGGAAGTATCCAATTGTGACGACACCCGTGAACCGATTAGCGGTGACCGCGCTCTTCCACACGATCCCCTCTCCTTTCCCGCTGCAACATAAATATTTACGACTCATTCACGAAGCTAATATAAATGCGATTTGGGCGTTTGCTCTTTTTAGTGTACGCTCTAATCCGATTAGGCCCAACCCGGGTACAATCCGTGGTGGCTGCTCGCGCATTGTGCGACGAACCCACCACCACCTTACCCTCTCACAGGAAAGAAAGGCCCGTACCCCAGCGCGCGTACACCTTTCATCCCCTTCGCCCTTACTATTTTTGACCGGTGACGCGGATTTAGTCGCTTTACGACTGCTCCATACACACTGAAACATAAGTCGACGCGCGCTGCTCCTCCGTCAGCCGCCGATGTTCCATTTGTGAGACGCGATCCGAGTTCCAGGCCCTATTGTTAACACACGTACCGTTCGAACATCTCGTTTCCGTTGTGCGACGCGGACGATGTTCCGTGTCGTTGATGATGATTGATTCGTGTCGCCGGGGCTTTGCATTAAATCTAGCAGTTTGTGCGAGACGAGACTTAAGAATTAATACGATCGGCAAACATCCCAAAACTACATAAATATATGGGGATAAATATGTGGATTAGTTTTCTTCAAAAATAATCTGTCTCTAGATTTTTTCTGAATAAGATTAGTCGAGCTTTTGTGAGTACGTTCTGTATCTTCTTTATAAACGAGAGCAACGTGCTCTGCTTGTCGGTCCGTTTCCCGTGTAGCTACGAGCGAGTAGCTCCAAAAAGTAGTGAAACACGGACATCCTCATTAGAACGAGTGCGCGCACGTTCTCTAGGCGACGCGAGATGAAACGGGCGGCGAGGAGGAGGAGGAGGAAGAGGAGGACGACGACGAATCGACGGAGAGGATACAGGACGGCCGGTGTAAGCGACTCTCCACTCCATTGTCAGCCGGAGCCTTTTCAGAGACGCATTTGTTATCCTTTGAATGAGGAGCAAGCTATTATTTATTCCATTCTTATTTTTTGTCAGCCGCCCGTTGTGTAGTAAATGGATATAAGTCAGCGCGGGCGAGCAGTGGCTCTGTCATTTTTATCGCCTCTCCCTGAATTAAGAAGGTGGAGCCCGCGACTTCCTCCACCTCGTCCCTGTCTCTTTTCGTCTCTCTAGCTTTTCTCTGCTCGCCCTCGTACCCCATTCCTTCGGTTCGTTCACGCTGCTCCTTCCTTCCTACGCTTTTCCACCTCTCGTTCTGCTACGTCTTCCTATCTTTCGACCGCCGCCGCCGCTGCCGGCTGCTGCTGCTCGAAAGCTAAACCGAGCAGGAGGACCGCCATATTTCTGCCTCGCCGGTAGGGTACACTCTCCGCGTCATTGTCCCGATTGTGACCAGACCGAAACGAGCTGGGCGTTACTACTTGCTGAACGTACGATTTATAGGATCGAGTTAGCGCTCGAGGACCGGGAAGAGTTGCAAAATTGTCCGCCTGTCCGCCTATCCGCCGCTGAATACCGTTTTTCTTTGACGTCACAGAGACGACCCGGGCGGACGTAGGAAAACCGCGTCGAAATCCCATCGCCAATTTCAATCGGGACCGACTCTAATCTCGAATTCCAGCCCCGAAAGTTTATCTTCGAATTCATCACCGTGGTCCTGCGATCCGTCGCATAAAACCAATGCAATTTTGTATCGGACGGACGCGAAGATCCGTTGGTCGAGTTTACGACAAGACCTTTCAATTTGGCTTGAAATTTGCATGGGACGAGCGTCTGTCGATTCTGAGGCGAGGGTTCAAGAAGCGGCCGGACTGACCGAACGACTTACAACGATCTCCACTCCGTATTGTCAATAATAGATTCCTCTCTCTCTATCGTAGTCCGGCGTGAAACGCGGCTACGTGTCGGAACAGTGTCCGAGATATCGTTGACCGCCGCTAAGCCTCCTTCCTTTCCCCCGAGAACACACCCCGGCGATCCCGTGTCGAGACGCGAGGCGCCGCGACGCCTCCGATATCGCGCCGGCCCGATCCCATAACATATTTGACGGCCGCCAGGAGGGTCCGTGAAATCGGATTGACCGGTGTCCATATTGGCTTTTCTTTCTTTCCTCGGAGCCGGCCGCGCACTCCCGCCGCCCTCCCGTCCTCGCAGATACGGATTACCGCGGCGGACAGACGCGGCACGATCGTCGCACCGCGAGAAATATGGCGTCGATACAACATCGAAGGGTTGGGATTTATTGCTACCAGTTACGACTGTATCTCGTTCGAATCCTGCTGTCTCGCGGTAAACAAGAGCCGTTCTCGAGAGCCAATTTATTCGTCCGCGGCAGAATCCGAGCGAATACGCTTTAAGTGGCAACTTGATCGTCTGGTTGAACGACGAAAAGATATTCCCTCTCCGGTTAACTGCGCCGCTGGCCCGGCGGAAAGAGACCGCAATGGGGAGTACAGGGAAAAGAGCGACGCGGGAGTGGAAAGCGAAAGGCGGAGAGAGAGAGAGAGAGAGTGAGAGAGAGAGGACCGAGCGAACGAGCCCGGGATTAGCCGGTGGTAATAACCGTCTCCGCGGTTTCGAAAGCTCGCCAACCAGCGGCCACAAGCTCTCTCGTCTGTTTCAGCGGCCGGAGGGAAAGAGAAAACGGTTGTTGCGAGAGAAAGTGGCGAAAGCGGGCGCCGAGGGTGGGCCGAAGGGGAAGGAGAAGGCACGCGCGGAGGGTAGAGGTTCACGGGGATGATTTTACGCGGCGGCCGAGGCACGACGCGGCGCGCAGCCTATACCGCGGTAGTCGGTGGCCGTGTCGGTAGGCGGTCTGAGGCAATCCTGTTGATTAAAAGGTGGGGCATCGACCCAAATAAACTCACCATTAAACCAGATGAGTCTCCGCCGCGATCGCGCTTCAACCACACCGTCGTTCCACCTTTCTACGAATGTTCCTCTCTTGTGTGTACACGCTGCCCGGCGCGCGTATGCGTATTCGTACGTATACACCTGGCGGTGGCTGTGTGTGCGCGCGGGGTGAACGCGTATATACCGCGACGTGCACCACCCTGTTTCGACCTACCCTCTTTTTCCCTTCCACCGTGCTCGCTCGACGAGCCACCGGAGCAAAGGAGAACCGAAGAGGGGTGGTGCCGGCCGCGGGGAGGGGAGAATAAATTGATTTCGTTGACTCAACCAGCCGTAACGCCCCCTCAGCATGATATCAACCCTAAGCCTCGGTTATCTTTATTTAAGCTTTACGAGAGTCTACGCTTACGCCGGCGAATCGGGGGAACTTCTCCGAGGCTTCTTCTTCTTCTTCCCTCTTTCTCTTCCCCTCTTCGCTCTTTTCTGGCACTCGGCTTTCTCATTGCACGGGTTACCAGTAAGTATACCACGGGATAGAAAAAAAATCACTCGTATTCTTTTACGATCCTCTTCCTGAGAACCGATTTTTTCAAAGTAACAAACAGAAGATTGCGATTTAAGGAGGTTCATCTGGTACATAGCAAGTCAAATGCAAATTATAGAAAAGGGGAGCTCGCTTGACTAGCGTACATGTTAATAACGGAGATTATCTACTGCTGAAATATACAAATTTCGTTTGTTGTGTTTAGATATTTCTCGATTCGTATTCACCCAATCTACCTAAATTTGCAATTAAAATATTCGTTAAATGTTTCTCTTTAATACGACATAAGTTTCATTCAAAACTATCTGTCAATACCTAATAAATTAGAAGTCTGGGAAATCACTCTTTTCCATATGACTACGTGTAAAATTGTAAAAAATATTTATATTCATATCTCATCATTAAGGTAGCCAAATGACTTAAAAATTCTTTTTAGGTATCCTGGTATACTGTTGTAGACTACCAAATTTTTTTTAGAGATCTATCTGTTAATTCCTTAACCGGATGAACCTTCTTAAATGCATCGTAATGTACACGCCAATCTACTAGATATATAATTGAATTATTTCATTATTATTCAAGTATACATCAGTCAATTCGCTTAGAGAATTTGGTCCACTTTTTATTAAAAAATTCCCCCTGCGGAAAACATTTTCTTATCGACTCATCGTGAANTACTCTTTTCCATATGACTACGTGTAAAATTGTAAAAAAATATTTATATTGATATCTCATCATTAAGGTACTTAAATGACTTAAAAAATTTTTTGAGGTATCCTGATATTCTGTTATAGACTATCAAATTTTTTTTGGAGATCTATCTATTAATTCCTTAACCGGATGAACCTTCTTAAATGCATCGTAATGTACACGCCAATCTACTAGATATATAATTGAATTATTTCATTATTATTCAAGTATACATCAGTCAATTCGCTTAGAGAATTTGGTCCACTTTTTATTAAAAAATTCCCCCCTACGGAAAACATTTTCNCTGCGTACACACCTGGGCCCGATGTAACGCGTGGGTACACCTCGATGACACCTCGCGGTGCGACCAACGCCGATGGGTTATCACGCGGCCGGCGTACACGCCCGCTACGTGTGTATTCAGGTATTACATCCAACGGACGAGTGTTCGCCCGCCAGGCTTATGCAATCTCTCTACTCTCGCCCCGGCAAATCCCGCCAACTAGCCACCCCCTCGCCCTGTTCTAGCCTGCGCGCGCGCGATACTCACAACATAGATTTAATTAATCGTCCACGATCATTTAAATTAATTCGCCGCTAATCAGTTTATCGCAAGTTATCATCTCCGCCAGCGAGCAATCAATTGGGGGGGGGGAATTCGTTTCACGATTTCGTTCGAAATACTTTTTTTGCAACTTGAATCGTACGCCATATAATAGCAAGGGTAATCTCGTCGGAGTTAGTATCCCATTCATTCTCAGCTCCTACGAAGGACACACCACACAAATTACCCGACCAACACAGCCGCATCTGTTTCGAAACGAATGTCCCATTAGCTTTTAAAAACCCCTGGCAAGCGAAGGGACACGAGGAGATACCGTGCCGTGCCATACCGTGCGTACCCGCGCGGTATTACATCAACGCGGCAAAGTCATTTCTCAGAGTGTCAACTGCATTGAGTCGTAGGACAGTCGGTCGTGTCCAGGGAAGAGCGATGCCGGCATCTAACATCCCCGAGGGTGTCGTGAGACCGCGTACGGGGGATGGCGCGCAGCTTCATCAACGGATATTAAAGGATTTGCATGAAGCATTATTATCGTTATTGCAAACGCGTCCGACGAAACGGAAGGGGTCGGACCCCCCCTCCGCCCCCCGTCGCACGGGCTGCGAAGGGAGGAACGATAATTTTATTCGACACTCGATTCGCATGTCCGCTTTCCAGCGGCGCGGCGCGGCGGTGAGTGCGATTCCGTGTTGACCCGCTGCTAATTTTCGCGATATTTAATTGCCACGGTATTATGATTGATTCGACGAATTATCCGCGACCGGCTCGCGTTCTCCCGCTTCCGTTGTAAGAACATCGGGAGGGACATCGTTCCCGGCTAAACGAACGAGATTAAGTCCAACAGGGTATATCGACTCGTTTATGAGCAAGTTAACGGGATCAAGTCTCTCTGCATTAGTAAACTGTAACTAAATTTCCTGTTAATATCCCATCGGAGTTCGATAAAATATTGATGGATATCCGGAGATGTTTGACAGGTTTTCATGAGGCTTCTTGATGCAATAATAATGTTCTCTTGATCTGTCGGATACTCGTCCAAAATGTCATACCAATTTCGCGCCATTAGCATTAATTAAATTACAATACTTCGATCGTTAGATTTCCTCGACGTACGTAGGGGAGTTACTTTCACCAGATTTTAATACGAGCGTCGCATTATAGGTCCGAATGAATGACATTAAATTATACGGGCAACAGTGTAGTAAGGAAAACGCGTGAAGGGTCGCGAATAGCAAGCCACATCTGTGGCCCCGCAGAGGGTGTAACTGTTATAAGGGACGTGGGCGCCGGCTCGCCACCTTTTCCCTTTGCTATCCATTCCCTTCCCTTGCTCTCTCTCTCTCTCTCGCTCTCTCTCCTGCCGTATTTGCTGCTAACTTTATTGCGTGGCAATTTGCTTATTAACTCGCAGTTAGTCTCGGCTGCGCGTCGATTAATTAATACGCGCCGAGTCGCCAGATGCAGACACGCCCAAATGTATCCCACCCTCGACACGGAAACCGGCGAGATTGCGCGTGTTACCCTTAAAGATTTGCCGACCCAACTTGTCAGCCAAATTGTTATTCAAACGGCTTCTTTGCGCCTGGGGTAACGACTGCGAATAGTCCAAGTTTCGTCCAATAGTTTTATGGGCTCGTTCTAGGGGATGCGAAACTGAATTAGAATTTCAACAAGAACTGCTCGTTAATATGTAACTTTCACCATGCTTAGTAATTACACCTAATTGAAAATTTCATTCAGCTATGCGATCTGATTGTGTATCAACCCCTTGGGTACATTTGACGTCTGAGACACGTCATTTTAGTTTTATTTTGTTGTTATTAATTTATTTTTGTTTTGCAATTCTAATTACTTGAAGACATCTTAATACTACATATGTCACCAATATTTTAGAAATAAATAAATTCTTACGTAAAATGTACTGCTTTTACATACTACTCCAAGCAACCAAAAATTATATCCGTTCCACATGCAAATATTTTCTCAAATAAATTCGTACCCAAGGGGTTAAATCATCTATTATGAAATTCATGATAACTGAGTAGTTAAAGACATCACAATGATCTGATAGTTTAATAGAAGCAGCCCTACTGTCACTAACTCAATCGTCATTATTTGCTTGATAGGAACTGCTGTCATTCCTAAATACAGTTCTCGTAAAGAACGTGTAAACTCATCGCTCTTGTCTTCACCTGCTTAGTCGATTTACGTATACGCGGTTTCGTAGTTAATATTGAACCACGTTTACGCAAAGGCAAACATTTGAGAAGCTACCTTAGTCGGTAAACGCGAACGGACAATTCACCCACTGACGAGCGTACACAGTGGCTCGTCGAATCGATCGTGTTGTCAATCTCGCATCTAAGGCATAATTTAAAGCATAATAAGGCTATCATTCTTTAATTATGTTTTTTAACTTCCTCAAAAGGAAGTTATTGTGATCGTGTTAGTATCCAGATTTCGAGAAACGGGGAAGGGAGAGTCATAGGGATGTAAAACCAAGATATATTTTTTACTTACTTCTTCAATTGTTTACTTAAGCTGTTATGTTATTGGTCATGCAATTTTGTCATGCACATGAGTCAATTATTAGAACACTTTTTGACATATTGAATCTATAATACTTTCTTATTATACTACGGTAAGATTCAGCACATAAAAACTTCAAATTCTATAAATATAAAAGAAGGGAACGAAGTTCTGAATCTCGAAAATCTGCATCATCGAGTTCTCGACCCTCTGGCTTTCGGGGGTCGAATTTTCGATCACCATTCTCGCGAGCGTAAACTGTGCGCCCTTATGTATTCATGCGCGTGCAACGTGTCGAGAGAAGGGAAAAACGTACGATGAAGGAGCGTACGAAAAATGTCCGTAGATGGTGTAACGGGGGGAGCGGAGGGGCGGCGGAAGAAGAAGGTCGAGAGAGCCAGTCGTAGGGCGAAAGGGAGGAAAGTTTACAGGCCGTGTCCGAGGCCGGTGGCGCGGAGCAGTCGATAAAAAATGTTTCTCGCGCCAAGATAATAAAAGTGCGAATAACCGGCGGGATGAGGGGGTGGGAGTAACAGAGGGTCGCTGGCTGCTGGATGTTTGAAATATTCTCCCGTTCGACTGGAAGCCAGCGATGGGAAATCTTTATTGATTCGTATAGCCGTCGACGTCGAGGCGTGTATGGCTCGGCTGGGTCAATACGATTTCTCTTCTTCGATTGTTCGCGTGCATCTCGGAATCGGCGCTTGTTCGCCGACCTCGTGATATGAAATCCTGTCGCGCCGATACGCGTATTCTTTACCGGATAAAATATTTTCCTCCCTCAAACCCCCGGCGCCGTATCATCCCTCTTCTCGTGTACCTTTTATCGTCGATACGGCGTGGCAGCGCGATAACGTTTGCTGCAGCTTCAGCAAAATTAAAGGGATATCTTTAAGTCGTCATAATTATTTTACATTTGTTCATTTCGCTAATCATTTTGCCGATTCACTGTTTTGAGTCTATAATTATTCGTTCATATTCCCCCAAATTGACAATGTTTTCATCAAATATCGCGTCTCTGATTAAAGTTTTCGGTCCGGCAATTTGCTCGACGTCGATATTTTCGCCATCGGGTTTCCTATTTACGGTTTCCGCGTGCGGTATGAATCGGTACACGTTCGTAATTGAATTTCTCGCGCTATCCACGTTCGCTCGAATAAAAATTAATCGACTGACATTTATCTCCCGCGATGGCACGCAAAAATACCACGCCGCTGTTGCAGAATAGAATTACGACGTCCAAAAACGGTATAGCGTCGGACAGTAAATCGATGGAATCTTGTATTTCGGCGGCGTAATGAAAATGTTTTAGGCGAGTGGGATATAAAAATCGGATACATCGTTAACGAGGCCCGATGAATCACCGGTCAAAAATCCAGATAAATATCACAGTCAAAAATTGGGTTATGGAACGATACTTCGTCCTCGAATCTTAGAATCCGACACGCGTTACCTTTTGTAACCACGAGCGTAGACACGCAATAAACACGCGAGCAAGATATGTCGGTTTACCGATAATTGAACGATCCCCACGCGTTGAGCAACAGGATTAGCTTCGTTGGTTCCCGAGGCACGAGGTACCGCCGAAGGGAGGAAGGAGTCGGTGGCGCGAGTTAAGGGATGACAGCGGGCCTCGAGGAGGGTGCCCCGGGGATGCTCGAGACATTTGTCAACGAGACGAGCGGTGAGTGGACCGGACCTCCAGCGTACCACGGTGGATCCCGTACGTGTATCCCGTCGAGACCACGAACAGGAGAGCCGACCTTTCCACCCGGGTCAGGCGATATTAAACCGCATACGTCTTCGGCGTCTGATCAAAGGACCGACCTCTTCCGTGGTGAACGTTTCCGTCTCTCTCCAGCCGGTCGCGTACCCGTGGCCCGGCGTTCGCCGGTCCACTCGAGCAGGACGACTCCCACGTAGCAGGAGCAGAGGTAATCCGGGGAGAAGCACGAGATAACGTGGCCTCACGTTCGCCAAGATTGATCCCCGACCCTGATGGAAACGTATCGTCCTCGCCTCGTTCGTGTGGATGCATTTTTTATCGTTTGCCCGATCCGACACCGGCGACGGATCCCCGCGCGCTGGACCATTGTGAATTATTAGTCTGAACCATAAAATTTCGTCAGCCCGGACTGTTCACTTTTGCGCGGATAACCAGGCGTCGTTTAAACAATCGTAATCTCTGGATACTATGCGAAACGCGGTTGTCGCGATCGTTCCCACAGCCGTCATTTGATAGAT
>SMSR01003128.1:107005-127808 GCA_019453355.1 Ceratina japonica
ATACTATGCGAAACGCGGTTGTCGCGATCGTTCCCACAGCCGTCATTTGATAGATTAAACGACGTTACAAGTCGCACATTAATTAACCGGCTTCGGGTGGCGCGGCGTGTTTGCGTTTGTAAACTCGGCCGAGTGAGACGCGGTGCTCCGCGGCGAGCCGGGACGCGGGCCAATATTATTACGAAGACAAACGTACCGACGCTATCTACCATCGAGGGCTTCCTACTACCTCTGGCCCCTGACACCCGGTCTTCGGGGAATATTCATCAGGATGAGAACGGCTCCGCGCCTGTGAACCTCTGCGAACCGCGTTGGGGGATGTACGCCGCTGATGACTTTATTTTTTCGCCTGCCCCACGTCCCGGCCCTAACTAAATCACTACCGATTCAATTAGTAAATGAACCTTCATAAAAAATTCTAAGCACTTGCTCAAAGCACTTGTAGCATTTTCTCGTATCTTATCATCGATTGTTTATAAGCCTGAAGGACATTTCTAAATATTTATTGCTTATTAATATATTTGAGCAATATTATGCTTATGAATTAGGCGACACGAAGATGTAATACAAATACATAAGCATATTTAGATTTTTCCATACTTTCGGGGGTTAGAGTAAAAAAATGGAGATCGTTGATGATAGGAATTGGTTTCTGACATGAAATTGTTTCTCTCGATGCGTCGTTTCTGACAATAACCGCGGAACTGGGATCAATGAAACGGAAAGTAGAAGAAGGAGCCACGCAGCGAGATCGTGTATACGAATGCCCTATAATCAAATAAAGGGGAACAATGTCGGCGAACGATGCGAGTCAGCCAACTCAGCAGCGCGATTTCCGAACCCGCCCGTTCCTTGTCCTGGACACACCCCCACCGTAACCGGGCGAACGCTGTTATATCCGCGACTCACCCTGAGGCACCCTTTTTTTTTTACCTCGTCACCCTCGGATCCGTTCTCCGCGAGCCTCGCATTCGCGCTGTTCTCTGGTAACTCACGATTCGCGGATTTCAGACAAACGGAAATATATAACAATCTCAATTCCTCAATATCAATCTGAAATCCTTGATATCAATCTGTGGTGTTCAAAGTAGCAAATACAAATGAAGGTGGAGAACACGGTCTAAGTTTGTGGTAACTTCGTTCCCCGGTAATTAACAAGTACCTATCGTTACCATTACCATCTAATCTAACTACTCTTGCCTGTTTCGAGTAGCTGTAATCGTCTCGAGTCCATTCCAGCCATTTCTTTCTAGATTAAGAAACTTCTTAAGGAGGTTCATCTGGTACATAGCAAGTCAAATGCAAGTTATAGAAAAGGGTTAATAACGGAGGTTATTTACTGCTGAAAGATGCACATTTCGTTTGTTGTGTTTATATATTTCTCGATTCATAGTCACCCAATCTACCTAAATTTCCAATTAAAATATTCATTAAATGTTTCTCTTTAATATGACATAAGTTTCATTCAAAGTTATCTGTCAATACCTAATAAATTAGCGATAGAAGTCTAGGAAATCACTCTTTTCCATATGATTACATGTAAAATTGTAAAAAATATTTATATTAATATCTCATCATTAAGGTATCCAAATGACTTAAAACATTTTTTGAGGTATCCTGGTATACTATTGTAGACCATCAAATTTTTTTTGGAGATCTATCCGTTAATTCCTTAACCGGATGAACCTCCTTAACCATTGCCACTTCATTTCGTTTGCTATATTCGCCATTTCAATTTATCCGGTCGAATAATGGTACTTGTCACAAAGTCGCATATTTTACACGGTGCAAACAAACTTCTGGTGTTTTTCGCGGCGAAATAAATAGCGAAGGCAAGCAGCCGTAAAATCCGATGCATATCCGCCGCGTCCAGTTGATATTCCGATGCGAAATACCCGGTATCCTGTTCGCCGTGTAAGCACGGTCGGCAGAATATCCTTTCGCTTTATATAAATGGAGCGTTGTAAGCATGCCCCACAGGAGCGGGCCGGATTCGCACGGCTAATAGATGAGGCATTAGGCACCGTAATGGCTCCATTTCCCTGGAGGAAGAGAACCAGGCGGACGACAGAGACGGTCGTACGAGCGGACGCGACGACGGGACGAGGAGCGAAGAACAGCGGGGGGCGGCGGTCAGGCGGGACCGAAATATTTCTACAAATCATTACTTTTAATTTGCTCGTCCCTTTTATCAAGACAAATGTATCCAGTCGCTGTAAATCCCGACGATCGAACGCTCGTGCGTACACACGTGCATACATACATAACTATACTATATCTACTAGTTTCCGTTTCCCTTTCTTATTATGTACTTTCGAGTCTTGGCGAACCCTGACTTTCGAGACCGGTGCAAACTGCTGCAGATTTTTATTAACGCCTTATATACATACATATGTATATGTGAAGGCTAATTTAAATTCGTGCACACTGGAGAACGCACAGGGGAAGATAGAGAGAAAGAGAGAGAGAGAGAGAAGCACGCGTGTGCGACGACAATGGGTCGCCGTGGAGAAACGCGATGATCCCAGCTGGCTTCACCGCGGGACGCCACCACCACCGACACGAGGCAGCGTGAGCATCAGCATCACCAGCATCAGCACCAGCAACAGGATTCGTGGACCAAGGAAGAGAGATAGAGAGAATCTATCGGGGCCATCGGTAGGGTCGCGACCATGCAGAAACGCAGATAGAGAGAGAGAGAGAGAGAGGGAGA
This sequence comes from Ceratina japonica, assembly GCA_019453355.1. Taxonomy (NCBI): domain Eukaryota; kingdom Metazoa; phylum Arthropoda; class Insecta; order Hymenoptera; family Apidae; genus Ceratina; species Ceratina japonica. The sequence continues at coordinate 109,719 of SMSR01003128.1, forward strand.
GAATCGAATGGATAGGAGCACGGTGGTAGGTCGACACCGTGAGAGGAGCTCTCGCCGGGGTACCCGAATGCAAGCGAGGCAACAACAATAATTTTTCATAGGCAGAAAAGAAAAGAGAGGACGCCATTCATTAGCCCCGGCTCGGTTGGTTCGCACGTTGTTGGTCCCGCTGCCTGTGACACCTCAATAACCGAGCGGCGCGCACGGCCACCTCGTCTGTTGCACGTTCCTACACTAACGTCCATAAGTATCTGATCATCTACAGCTGCAACCTAATTCTTCTCCAGATTACTAATAATCATAAAATATTGCTACAATTGGGAACCCCCATCAAACATAATCCTTCATATATTTTTTTCTAACGTACACTATTTTTCTAACCTACATTAACGTCCATAAGTATCTGATCATCTACAGCTGCGACCTAATTCTTCTCCAGATTAATAATAATCATAAAATACTGCTACAATTGGGAACCCCCATCAAACATGATCCTTCAATATCAATAAAAGTTATATCACACTGCGATCGATACAGTTGAAAATATTTGCAAAAATCTCATGATTGAAACATATATTTTTTTCTAACGTTCTTTATTCGAGGGGTAGGAATTGAATGTGGATTGTAAATCACGTTTCAATTCGTAAGTATACCCTAAGAGATTTAGCTAAACAGTTTTTCCCATGGACCGACATATACCCCGAGTTGAATTTGGCTCGGGGGTAGTTTTATGCCGCGTCTTATTCGATTGTCGGTTTTATTGATTCGGCGAATACTTATGGACGGTAGTGTACGGTTCGGCTACACGACAACCGTACATGTGGATAGGTGGCATCGTACCTCGTATATAACAGATATATCTGCGCCGGCCATTGTACTTCTCCGCTGATATTTCTGTTATTGCTGGATTAAATGCGCGCCGTGCACCCCGCCGTGCATTATTCCGCGACCTATTCCCTCCTCCCCTCCGTTCCCGCTCCTCCCGCTCGCTCTTTCCGAGCCACCCCGCGCGTTTTATTCTTCGTCGACTAATGCCCCGCGTGTTCTCGTTGATCAGCTCCGTGCTCGGTGTCCTCGATCGGTGATTCTGATCCCGTGCTTGGACATTCCCTAGCGATCGCCGCGTCGCACCATGTTTCCGGTATGTAACGACGCGTTTAACGGTTCTCCGTTTACTCGCGCACGGAGATCTCGCATTGTAGATACCCCTGTTCGCGCTATCCCATAAATACTCGGGCTACGGTAAATTCTGGCGACCCGGCGAAGATCGCTGCTCGCCCCGAGGAAACGAATGATCGGTCAATTCAAAAGACCCATTTAAACAACATTAAATATTGGGTTGGCAACTAAGTGATTGCCGATTTCAAATAAGAAGGAAGATTTCCTTAACCCCTTGGGTACATTTGACGTCTGAGACACGTCATTCACTTGTGTTTGTTATAAGCATATTAATTTATTTTTGTTCTGCAATTCTAATTACTTGAAGACATCTTAATACTACATATGTCACGTCACCAATATTTTAGAAATAAATAAATTCTTACGTAAAATGTACTGCTTTTACATACAACTCCAAGCAACCAAAATTTATATCCGTTCCACATGCAAATATTTTCTCAAATAAATCCGTACCCAAAGGGTTAAGCCGTTGAGGGATCCATAAATCGAGTTTCTTGACATAACCAAGCATTTTTAATTTTTTTCAATGCATGTATGCGATACATTGAGCTTCTCTGCAATATCACGTGTTGTGCTATGACGATCTGAATCGATAATGGCCTTGATATGGGTTTCATCGACTTCGAATGGACGGCCAGATCGTTGAGTTTTTCAATGAAAAATCACCAGAACGAAATCTGGCAAACCAATTTCGACACTGCCTTTTTTTCAAGGCTTAATTTCCATATACGGCACATAACTTCTTTTGTGCTTGCAATGCGTTCTTGCCTTTCCGGAAGTAATACAATAAAATATGTCTGAAGTGCACGTCCTGTTCTTCCATTTTTAAATTGGGATCAAAACAAAACTAATGCACTAATCGATATAATTTTTTTAAGTAGAGGTCCAAACAATAAGAAAAAAATATAGGTTACATGCTTTGACCACGTTAACAAAACAAAAGAAAGTGTAATCCATCTATCCACAAAATCGTCAATCACTTAGTTGCCAACCCAATATAATGATTATTTTACAAAATAATAGAAAAAGGAGGCACCAGCCTATAAAGTACAAGCGGCACCGTTTGCCAAGAAGTGGACCAACCCCGAGGCTGATACGGTCGTAAAGCAGCCGAGGGGAGGCAATTACGGGGAAAGGTCGTGCGCCTATTATTGGCGCTGACGCGGTTTCCCGGTCGGTCGGGCTTGCGGATACAAATGTTTGTTTCGCAAAACATCTTGATCCGTGGTTGCAGCGAACGCGACGGTGCGGCACGGACCGCGCGCTGCCCAGGGCAGAGAGTAAAGGGCGTGAAAGGGAGGGAAGAGGAGTAAGAGAAAAAAAAGGACGAGGTGGGGCTGAGAACCAGGGTAACCAAACAGGGTATAAGTCACGGACACCCTGTGGTGTACCATCCGGTAACTCGACACCGTCGTTTGTACTCCGGTGTGGTATGGGAGTGCCTGGCAGCGGCAGCAGCGCTGGCGCACAAAAACACACGTATGAATACGTACGACAATGGCAAGTCCTACAGAGAAACTGTCGGATGGGAGCCGGGGACGGACCGGCGGAGAAGCAGATAGATCTGTCCCGAGTGCCTGGTGTGACATTAGATACCATTTAAGGATTAATATAGCCATAAATAAGACTGACTTCTCTGACTGCTCACTGCCAGTCGGGCCCGGCACAATAACCGACCGGCAGCCACCAACGAATCCCTTTCTTCTGGACTACTTCTCTCGTCTTTTTCTTTTACCGTCTCTTCCCTCCTCCTCGTCGCGTATCTTTTTGTCCGTGACGGTGATTGTTCGAACTTTGGGAAAGGTATGCGAGCTAGTTGTGACTCCGAGGCTGATTTGTAACTGCATTGTCCGAATCACTTAACGCTTCTGATCAGGTTCTATTAATATCAGAGGTATTCGGAGTGCCGCCCGAGTCGAAAAAATAATTATGGTTTTGAACCTATTTATCTCACAGAAAGATATGGAGATCGAAATCATATCTTGAGCGTAGGAATATAAGAGTAAATTTAATTGTAATTTGAACCTATATTTAATAGCATTCATCTTCCGGATTGAAACCGTGTATTTTTGACAACTCATATGCCATGTAATCCGGAAGATGAATGCTATCAGAATAAACAATAACCGTGAAAGCCTTAAATCCAAAACCTGTATCTAGTCGTTATGTCCGCTTATAAAGGATATAGATCTAAAATAGAGTTTATCAAATATAATTTAGTCCCTCGAGTCTTACTTCAAGAGTTTAGGAAAAGATCCTGTAGGTTCATACTAGTATTTATGAAACCTAACATTGTCTTCAAAAGTTCAGTGGCTGGGAACACTTGAGAACATATGCACTGAGTGGGCCCCATGATACCTACGTTTTTTTTGGCTCATATTGTAGATCAAGAATCTCTTTTACGTTCACTCAATTTATAGCGAAATTATTATTATTTTTCTTTAATAATTTTTTTAAACAAGTAACACAAACTTTCGCTTTGTTGCTCTATAAAAAAGAATTCTATTGTATAAATTAGATTTTTTGAAAGCCTTTTCTAAAATTTATAATAGGAAATATAAGAATAAACAGAATAATTCATTTCAGATGCATATCAGATTCAAATGCACATAGTTTGTAAAATAATTTTATATGTATAACACAGTAAATATTTCAGAAGATCCTAACAAATCTTATAAACCCTTAAATAGGTTTTTAGGTTCCCATCTCTTACTTGGGGAAATAAATTATAACTACTTTCGTGAACGAACTGAAGGTTCTTAAGGCCTAAAATATAATTTGATACTTTTATAGAGACTTATAGGTTCTGATTAGAGTTATATCAAATATTAAGTTCTGAGATAACTCTACTAGTTCTACTCTTTAGATCTAATAGACCTAAACTGGGGTACATTTAGGTTTAGAAGAATTCAATTCAAGAATCAAATTATAGTTAAATTTTCGACTCGGACGATCTCTTAACGTTCCATTCGTGACCTAAGTCTAATAAATGATTACCTCGAGGTAATGCAATATGGACGTGTTTCCGACGTTGACGTAATCGGGGAGCTATAAGCGACAGGCGTAGGAGTTGCATCTCGGATGAAAAAGGGCACGGTGTCGGTAGACATCGTCTCCGTGATGCAAAACGGGGTCGTTGCCGTCGTCGAACACGCGTCTTCTGCAACGATTCCGTAAAAACGTTCGGTCGTCGTCGGGTGGCTGGCGCATAAACGGGTCGCGCGTCTCGCCCCTCCGCGTCGAATATAATATTCACAGTTTGTCGGAACAGGAAGGTGCCAGCGTTTAACACGCCGATATAATATATAATATAAGAAAAGGCGAGCGAAATAGAGAGAGAGAGAGAGAGAGAGAGAGAAAGAGGTAGAGCCGCGAGTCTCGGTAGCGCATAAAACACAGCTGCCGCCGTGCAATCAACAGCCGTATAACCGAGGCCTCTTTCCCTTTCCGCTCGCCTTCTTCGCCTCGTTCGCCCGGTTATATATTCCTAGAAGCGAATAATTTCATTCATACAAACGGCCTGTATGCTCCGGCTGGCACAACTGCTATTGTTACTGCCGAATAACCAGCGAACCAACTCCTCCTCCTCCCCCGCTTACCTCTTGTAGGCACGTCGCGTCGCCCGCTATATTTGCCCGTTCCTAACGTTACGCCCGCGACACGAACGGGATCGTATCCAAGTCCGTCGACCGATTCGACTTCCGTGACGTTCGCCATTACGCATTAACGTCCGTCGCATCGGTCCAAGTCTAGCATCCGGTGACTCGGAATCTTTAAAAATCGGTGAACTTTCTAATTAAAACCAACGATGAAAGCTTGAATTCAATCCATATTTATACACATATACTTATTGTGAATTATTCAGCGTGAAGTATTTATTTCAGATATTCTGATCAGAAAGTCAATGAAATCGTATGCAGCGAGACAGCGATCATCAAGTTGCTTCCTTTCAGAGCGAATTTAGTTTAGTCGTCTAACGAAGTCAATCGTTCTTAAACATTCAGATCGGGCTACTTTTTCGAAGGACAGGCGCAGGAGTTTCTCGGGTACAACGCAGCGCGATATCGGCGGCGTACAATTTTCTTCGCGCTAAAGAATCTCCTTATAGCAGTAGNGCATTCAGATCGGGCAACTTTTTCGAAGGACAGGCGCAGGAGTTTGTCGAGTACAACGCAGCGCGATATCGGCGGCGTACAATTTTCTTCGCGCTAAAGAATCTCCTTATAGCAGTAGATCCGCTGGGACGAGGTTCCCGCGTCAACCTAGATTCCGCGAGCAGCGGCGGCGGCGGCGGCGGCTGTGTCGTCGTTTTGTTTCGAAGTTTCGAGCAGACAGCCGCTTGACATCGTTCCCGGCGTTCCGTCGAGCTCCGCGCCCGCCGGGGATAACGTCCCGAGCTTCCCTTACTCTCTTAATTTTCTTTCGTCCCCCGAGGTAGCCTCCCGTCCTCGTCTTTTCCCCCGTTTCTCCTTCGACCCGTTTCTTCCTTAGTTCTGCTCTGTGTTTTCTTGCCGCGGATTTAGATACACCCCCTTTGGCGCTCGGTCGCTTTAACGCCGAGCGGGCGCGGCGACGGCGTGGGCGGCCGTAAGCAAAACACTTGTCGCCGGGAGTCACGGCTGAGCGCTGAGTTCTAATTTCATTGCGGAAAGTTGTCGCTTGAATAATTAAAACACGTTGAAAACACGCGAGTTTTTCCGCCTGCTTTGCATAAGAAGCAGCGAGCCGTCGCGTCGCGTCGCGCGCAATACCTTCTTCGCGTTCGTATATACATGCATAGTATGTATATATATGTATATATATGTACCTTGAATATTTACGCTTATGTACGATCCCTATGTACTNCGCGCGCAATACCTTCTTCGCGTTCGTATATACATGCATAGTATGTATATATATATGTACCTTGAATATTTACGCTTATGTACGATCCCTATGTACTCCGATGTTCCCTTCGCTCGAGAGAAAGAGAGGAGTAAGGGAGTAAGAGAGAGAGGACGGTCCGCGTGAAATTAACTGGTTCTCCACCCACGCGGCATTCAAATTGCACGAATCAGCCTGGCTGTGCATCCCACCTGCGGGCGCTGATCCCGCTGTTGCTGCAACGTACACACTTTGAACAGGTACGATTGCGTTCCTACGGATCGTACATCCTGTTCGGAGACCTTTGTCCAAGATGGTGTCTCAACAAGTTTATGTCTGTCGATAGCTAATTACGTATGTGCATAATTTACAATTCTGCTTTATTCATACGAAACAGTGTACTGACTGCCATATCAATCGCAATCGGACTAGATATGTTTAATTATTTCTTTTATTGACAGACTTTCGATACTTCTAATCAATAATATATCAAAATGCATTTATTTATTTATTTATTTATTTATACAAGAAATCAATTTCAAGAAGTTAATATTCAATCATTTTTAATGATTCTCAAAACGACCTGTTATTCTTGGACGAATGCCTCAACAAGAGTCAATTTATTTCCATAAGATAATTGTAAAGTATAACGTTTCGGCTCATTTGTAAGCCCTTATCAAGTGTTAATATTATAAAAGGTCAAAAACACAAACTTCACAGTCCCGAAAACGGCACCATTCAATTAAAATGTCGCAACTTAAAATTAATCAAGTAAACCATTTTGTATCAATTCTAACGGTAAAACTACCTAATCATTTGTACATCTGTCAACTATCTATCGTTTTGAGAATCATTAAAAATTCTATCATTGGACGTTAAAATTCAAATACTTAATATTCAATCACTTTAATTCTATCCTTCGCCTGGACATTCTCCAGATTCGATGTTATCTCTTATTATTTCCCCGATAATTCTCACCTCGCGTCAGAAAATTCTAATATCTCGCGGCTGTTTCCCGCTTCACCACTTTCCGCCCAACTTTCGGGCACAATGAGAACCGATTAGGATCAGGCCGGAGGCTGGGCCCACCGGAGGAGCGATCGCGTCCAGTAGCTGTAAGTCTATCAGTAATCTCGGGGGCATAAATATGTAGCGCACGAACGCATTAGCCGGGCCGGATATCGTGTGTGGTTGCGTGCGTGCGTGCGTGCACGGGGAACACGCAGCACACGTAGGACGCAGCACGCGGCGCGGTGCACCGACGCGAGCGGCGCACGTGTGAGGGTAAATGCATCGTTGCAGGCCCGCTGCAAACGATCTCTCAGACTGTAGGTGTGCTGTGGGCTGGCCACGAGATAGCCAAAATAATCCCGCGTGATGGATTACCCTGCCTAAGCGCTAAGTGGAATGAATAGAAAATTAAATTGTGTTTATTGTCGGAGGTAATTGGCCATCTGCGAGTCCCTCTATCTCTCTCTCTCTCTCTCGTTCTGGCTCTCCCCGGAATTTTTCTGCTTCTGCCGAGCTCCGATTAACCGGTCTCTTGTTTGCGACTGTGCCGATGCGTGGGCGTAGAACACGTGCATACTGTTATCCCTAAATTGACGTATCAATTTCAATCAAACCATTCCAAGTACAACATATTTCTTATTTTTTGTGTTGCAGTGATAATGGAGATCGCGATCCTGGAATTCGAGCGGACGTGAATCGGTAAGTAATTAGTAATTTCAATAAACNATTTCAATCAAACCATTCCAAGTACAACATATTTCTTATTTTTTGTGTTGCAGTGATAATGGAGATCGCGATCCTGGAATTCGAGCGGACGTGAATCGGTAAGTAATTAGTAATTTCAATAAACCGCGGAAACTCGATGCCGGCTTATCTTAATCATAACGTAGACCAGTATACCAGTTATTCCCCCTCGATTCAATTCCCGGCTGATAGCCGAGGGTCCCCGTAGCGAGCGAATTCTTATCGCGTATCGCGTTTAATTATGGTTTCGCGGAAAGTGCGCACCCCCGGCCGAATGGATGAGTCAATAAGCGTGAAACGTGTCCGACTTCCGACTCGTCACGTTGAGAATAACCAAGCTTGACCCGTGGAAATGCCGCCTGGTAATCGGCACAGTGTGCCTGCTATTAGATAATGGACACGGGCCATTGGAACCGCTTCCGATTACGAATGATGCATCGACAAGTGAGGAACTTATCTTTCCCAACAATTTTCCACCCTCGCCATTAACGATAGAGGGAGATAGAGTCGATTCGCTATTAAATTATCTTTGAAACGGCAGCAGAGGAAGTCAGCCTGTTCACAGAACTCCACATAACTTATCAAGGCTGGCGTTTAATTTCATTTAGCTTATTGTTCCGTGAAGAAATGCATTAGCGATCACGTGAGAAATGACGCGAAACTTCCAATGCAAAATACTCGACAGAAAAGAAGTCAAATATAACTATGTGCTTATGTTTATTACTATAATCGTTCGAAACATAAAAAATCTTTCAATTCGAGTTCTAAACTAATATTTGGTTAAGTCGCATAATTATGCAGGTATGGCTTGTTAACACGTAGCCAGAGAGAAGGCTGCTGGTCCTGCTCGCGATTATTCGTTTCGTTTCGGTTGTCCGACGAGGAATATATAATTGTACGATATCTACGCGCGTCATTCGCTGTGTTCGCCGGCTATCCCCGACTTTGTAGGCTGCGTTGCGAGCAGCGGCGCGTTATCCGGATGGACAGGGCAGTTTAGCTACGAAACCGTCGCTAACAGCTTTTTAAGTAAGTAATAATCTGTTGCTCGGTCCCGAACAGAGGTGAACACACTCGGCTGAGCGATAGGAGGACGGTTAAAGCGGCAACCCGGCGTAGCCGCCAATCAACCTCATTAAAGCCACGAAACGCATTAGCTTATCGCCGTGCAGTGGCCTGGGTACCTACTTCGCCAGTAGCCACCTAATATACACCTAAAGTCCTACCCTTCTCCATCTTCTTATACGGGAGACCACCTTTTCTGATTCCGTTTCACAATTTTCTTCATCAAGTCCTAATTTTTTAATCTTCGTATTTCGTTCTTGTTCTAAATTATATTATTAAATTATGATACCAAAAGAAATGATCAAAATACTATCGACGATTAATTCTATATCTGTTTATAAATGATATTTTGCAAATAAATGGCACTTGGATACGCAGGCCACCTTTTCTGATTCTTCGTTTCACAACTTTCTCCTTGATTATTTCCTAATTCTTTAATCTTTATACTTCATTTTTATTCTAAATTATATTATAAAAATATGGTACCAAGAGAAATAATCGAAATACTACCGACAATTAATTCTATATCTGCCTATAAATGATATTTCGCAATTAAATGGCACTTGGATACGCAGGCCACCTTTTCTGATTCTTCGTTTCACAACTTTCTCCTCGATCATTTCCTAATTCTTTAATCTTCCTACTTCGTTCTTATTTTAAATTGTACTATAAAATTATGGCACCAAGAGAAATGATCAAAATACTACCAACAATTAATTCTATCTGTGCTTATAAATGATATTTCGCAAATAAATGGTACTCGGTTTGCTTAACTTTCCCCGATAACTCTCTATCGACAATTTGTTAATCGTGAAGTTCAATAACTCAGTATAGTATCGGAGGAAGCACGTTATTGCTTCATTGAGTGACCCTAATACGAACGCTAACGGGATTGGCTGCGACAGCTTCCGTCCTCGGTTTTCCGCGAGCGCCGTCCGATTGGTTTCTGCTCCGGTCTCTAATTAGAGTGTACGAAGCCGTCGCGTACCGCCTTCGTAATTGCCTAGCGTGTCTTCTATCGATGGCTAATTCCGGGCCTCAGGAGGGATGAGCCGTAAAGCCCCCGCCGCCTCGAAATCCGATGACACGTTCGACCGGCTTACGAAACCGACGGTTTTCGAGCAAATTAATAGACCGTCAAACCAATGAAAATATTGTCGCTGACCGAAACCGTCCTCCGGCCGCGGCGATTTTCGCGGCAATTGAGCCGCGAACGATTTACGAATCCCCTCGTTCCATCTGACGGCAGCGATACATCAAACAACGTTTATTTTAATAGAAAACGTGACGTCGAAATTTGGACGACGCCCACGTGGTGAAATCGAAACAGTTTCATCGGCACTTACGAACTTTTACACAACTCATCGCGACTCAGGCTTATTCAAGCTAACGTAAACACACTTGGCGGTAACCGGTACTCTCGTCGATTCATCAAAAGCAACAACACCGGCTTCAGTATCGCTGATCATTTTTCAAACGAACAAATTTTCAAATCTCTCGGACGACTCTTAAACGACGCCCGATCGATGAAAGTATTCGGAGACGCTTCTCTTTTTATCATCGCATAATGTGATTAAAACAGGTTCCTGTTGAAGCAACTGCTAAAAGGTGTTTACAGAAGGCTGATTGCGAGTACTAAACGTCCGTCGCTTTTGGGGCGACGTTAACGAGCATCGCGCTGTTGTATAATCAGCCGGGCATGTCCAGTCTGATGAGTCCATCCAGGTCGGTTCAGAGGCGGGCCGCGCGTATCGCGAACGCGCCACCGCAACAGGCTGCGCGCTGCGTTACGTTGGTCCACCATGGAACACATTAATATCCATTTTCCATTCGAATGGCAAAGGAGTAAAACCGGGGACCATCATTTATCTCGACCTTATATCGCCTATCGCATTAATACCAATTGTGTTCCACGTCCTCCTCCGTTCTCCATTCTATATCAATCGCATTATTTATTTATTTAATTCACGGGTAATTAACCCTTTTACATATTGAAGAGAGTGGTACAGAGCAGTAAAAAAAAAAAGAAAAAAAAGAAAAAGAGATATTATAACGACTGAAAAGCAAAAAAAGAACAAAGCTTTCTTCTTTTGGATTTAAGGCTTTCACGGTTATTGTTTATTCTGATAGCATTCATCTTCCGGATTGAAACCGTGTATTTTTGACAACTCATATGCCATATGCTATCATATCAAAGCTTTCTTCTAATGACTGAGCTGGAGTCAATAAAAATGTGAAAAATGTGACAAAATCTGTTGGGTTTAGATAATATTCTGTTTACTACATTAGAATGTCCAAATCGAAAAGTAAATCTCACTGGACAAAAAGTTTTGTTAGGTCTGAGATTGCGAGATGGTATAATTTGATTTGCTTCAAGAGAGCAGGAGAGTCTATTTTATGTTTAAGTATGTTGGAGAGGAAAATTAGTTCCGAGATCGTTCTTCTATTTTCAAGGGTGGTTATACCAAATTTTGTTCTTTATACCAGCATGATTGCTGAAAAGTCATGGTCCAAGTAGCACATAGGGTGTTCAGTTAAGGATAGAAAGGTGACGAAGGAATTTATGTTGAATACTCTCAAGCTTGTTACGGTGACAAAGGAGACAGGGTGTCCAGATGATAGAGGCGTATTCCAGGTGAGGGAGAACTAGAGCATTATATAAAATTATTAATGTGCGAGGATTACTAAAATAAATTGATGATCTTTTGAGAAATCCCAACATTTTCGATTACATTTCGATTATTAAATACAATACTAAATACTGTCATTAATGTATTAAAATAGAACGACAAACACTTAACCAAATTTAGTTCCAATCACCGTCGTTCGATAGAACAGGGATAATGTAACGTTTCCTGCTGGTCGGGACCATTTTTCATCGTTCGACGGACACCGTGGCCTTTTTCTTACCGTGGATATCAGCCAGAACGGTGGCAAACAGCGTAGTACATATAAACGTAGCAGCAACCAGAAGATAATAGACAGTGGCCGGCCTCCCGGGTGCCGTTAATCATCGGGGATGATGCCCGGCGTATATATATGTATACACACAGGTACGGGACGACGCGAGACCGCAGGGATACGACGCTGGCCGAGCGTCGCGTGGGATGAGAACGGGTCGGGAGGTTATGGCGTTAGATGGTCAGTTCCAAGGGAAACGGAAGTGACCGCACGCCCGTCCAATAGGTCGGCATCCCGTGGGGGATACCTACTCGCTGATGGACGCGGCTCCCGCTCGTTTCTTCCCCGCGTCTTGCGCTTCCGCGCTTAATTAATCACTACAAATCACGCGTGTCTATTCAGACGCCGCTGATTCTCTTGATTTAATTATTGCACCGTAAGGCTAATTATCATTTTGTCTGTTCACTGATTGAGATTTCGGCGTGACTATCGAATATCGTTCTAAAAAGTTGGAGCCGAGTTCAATAAAAAAGAAAGTAAAAATGACTCCGTTTAAATGAAGCCGAACACGTGGTACCAATTTCGAACGAACGCAGCAGTTGTTTATCTCCAGAAACATAGAATTTTCGAAGTTCTGTGAGAATGACTTGGGGCACACACGAGTTGACAGTTCTCCAACTGACGGAAGCACGGGAAACCCATTAATCCCGTCCAATTTACGGATAAGAACATCGTTGGAAAAACTGCGTGAAAACGTAGCCACTTCTATTCCCCTCGTAATTACAACAAATGCAGCTGACGTGCCTAAAGCTAAACGGCGGAGCATCGTGTTTTCTGGGACCGAGCGAACGAGTCGGCGATCATAAAAATGTTCCAAAAACGCGTTCGCCGGTTACACGCGAGTCGGACGTCGCGAAAGTTTTTTCGATCGGCGGCGGTCAGCGGCTGCGTCACGCTGCGTCGTCGTCGTCGCGGGGTCCGGCGCGGGGACAAGGTAAAAGGGCGTGAAATTAAATATCAGATGTTGACAAATTGCGAGGAGGCGTCGCGGGAACGGATATTAATGACGCGCGGTAGAAAAACCGCGTAAACCCGCTCCGCCCTCTCTTTCTTCGGCTTACAGCTGCGGATGAAGAGAAACGATGCGGTCGTCAACCCCCAACCCGTCTCCCTTTCCCGTAGTCGACAGCGAACTTCTTCTTCCAGCTCGTTCGGGGGTTACACACGGCTGGGAGGAAGGCTCGGATCGCGTTATCAACCGGCTCGCAGCTGGATATCCGCGCTAACTCGGTGTAAAGATCGTTACGTGGCCGGCCGCTCGTCTCGCCTCGCGGAAATACGCCGCTGCTCGCGGCCCGCCATGTAAATTATCGATTATGTTTTGTTTGAAGAGGGCCTCGCACAACACGAGCCCGCCAGATCCTGTCGAGCGCGCCCCGACGACTCTATCAATCCCCCGCGATTCACGCTGCGCGGATATGGACAAGAATGTTGTACGCAACAATTAATTGTAGTTATCGACGCGGGCTTACAGCGACCGGAGCCTTTCCCGTTGTACTACAAATGTTTCACCCCGTATAGACCGACGTTCAGAGCGACGCGAAGTTATACGAGCACCGCGTCGACTAATTTGAAGAATTTCGCGGATCCGAGGCGAATCTCGATCGACCGACACCCGAAGGAGGTATTTGGGCGTTACACGCGGCGGAGAGCAGCGGGTTCGGGGAAGAAGGACGGAGAAGGGCTGACGGGGTAGGTGTAGGTACCTAAGCGAGGAACGAAGGCGGAGGTCGAAAGAAGTCTCCATCAATAACGCACGTCCGCGCCTTGAGACGTGGAAGACCGCAAGATTAATCACCCTTCTTCTCTCGCTTTCTTGCCTACGTTTATACCCGTACGCACGACAATCGGGAGGAGCCTCTCTCGGCCGCTTCTCCTCTCGGAACAAACGTGGCCGCGGACTCGGCTCGAAACTTATCCCCCTTTTCTCGCTTTTTACCTACCGGGGAGAGCCGGCGGAGACTCCGGAGTCTCTCCTCTCGTCTCTCCTCTCCCGGCGTATCGGTTTTCTTCGCATTCCGTGTCCGCGAGCGTCCGTCGCGCCGGCCACGAATAAGGAGCGTTTTCAAGCGCGACCACCGACACCCGTCGTCCTTTTTACCGCCACCCTAAGACGGATCCCCGGGCCTTATACGATGCTTAATTGCGAGGGAATATAAATGGCCGCGTGAATAATCGTCCTTCGGCGAGGAATTATCGAATCCACCGGGATGTTTTCCTACGGGCAATCGAGGAAGTTTGCTTAGAGACATTTTATTCCCGGGGCAAGAGTACCAATACCGACGAGAAAATTGTAACTACCGCTTAAAACGCATAAGTGGCGGCGCGTCCGTTAAAATTTGTACCACAGGACGGGAAGGAGAGAGAGAGAGGCGATCGTACGGTTCGCCGCGTCGGCCGATCAAACGAAATCATCGGGGTTGGTTTAACGCGGCTGTGAAATTTATAGCCGGGTGTACTGCGCGCGCGAATCGCGCGGCCTCGGTTTCGAAGAAAACCGTTCCGTCTGGCATCGGTTGGCCCGCGCACAAAAATACGTCCCCTTCTCCGGGCGCCGGGCCGCGGTTGGCTGCGATACACCGTCGGAGTAAATTTATCGACGAGCCCGCTACTGATAGAGACGCTCATGAATAGATCCGCGCTTTTCGGGGGTGAGTTATACGCGGAGGAACGACGCGCGGAATATCCGGCTCAGCCGTGAGCTTGATGGTCCACGGAGGAAAGGGGGCCGACCGGGAGAGAAAAAGGGAAAAAGATGTTGAACGCGCGAGAGCGAACGAGCGAGCACGAGGGGGCCGGGTTGCGGTGGTCGACAGAATCCGAGGGGCCAGGGCGGCGAGGGGAGGGGGATGGACGAGAAGCAGAAGGACGGTTTGGCACGGCCATGAATATTTCGCTTGCCGCACTTATTTATGCAATACTTTGCGCTGGCAGCTTTACGGCGGCTCCCTCTTTCGGGCCGACGGAACGTGGCAGCGTCGTCGTCGCCGTCGGCCGCCGCCGCCACCCCCTCTCGCCCGGATAAATACGCCGCCGCTTCGTATACGTCCGATAATATATTACGTTTGAGCGTTTTCGAGCTGTTTAGAGGGAATCCACGCCGCGAAACGGCGAAGGACGCCCGCCCGTGCCACGCCGGCGGCGGCGGCCGGGGGCGAAAGAGGTGGAAGCATTTAGCTGCGAGCACAACGGGATACCCTCTACCCGTCGCCGTCCCACTGCTTTCCTCTGGTTGCCTCTCGCGCACCCCTTTTTCCGCCGCTTCCACCTTTTCCTCCTCCAGCTGTTTCTCTGCCCCCGCTCGCCCCCGCGACCGCCGTATACGTATATATATATACACCGCTATTTCGCAAGCCCCGCGTGTACCCCCGCGAAACTTGCCTCCCTATCTATTCCTACGCCACCTACACCTACCCCCGTCTCGTGCAATAGTTTCCGAATAAATCCCCGATTCTCGAACGCGCCGGGCTGCTTTCCTGTTCGGATTTACCCGCCCCTGTATCTACCTACGAATCTGCACCAGCGCGGAATGCTCTACCCGGCTACGGCGGAGGGTAGATCGAATGCTTTTCGTTCCCGTTCCCGATCCCTCTTTTCTCCGTCTGATCCACGCCACCTCTTTCGCCTCTTTCGACCACGGCCGCGGACCTCGCTCTCTCTCTCTCCCTCTCTCTCTCTCTCTCTCTCTCTCTCTCTCTTTCTCTCACTCCCGCGTAAGCAGGCGCGCGTCTTTCTCGCTCGCTGCCTAGGTGAGTTCGAGGGAATGTTACCGAGGGGGTTTAGGAGGTGGGGACGGGCTCGGCGAAGGGACAAGGGAGGGTTACCTCGGCGGCCATTACTCCAGCTACAAACAACCCCTCCGCGAGAGAGCGGGCATAGCGCCTTTGTTGCGGCAATTGGCTAAACGATCCGCAGAAACAAACGATCATGCCTGCGACGTGTACACACGTACACACGGGAAACGGGCGTGCGGCGTCTGCGCACAATCTAAGACCGTCTTCCGGTTCGTTTGTGTGCGGCCCGCGAGGTCCGTATAGGCGCGACGATTCTCGCCGAATTTATCACCGAGCGACGGTGGCGATCGGTGTTATCGGGGTCCCGGGAAATTTCGGGGAATCTGGGTATGTAGTCGTAACGATGGACCGTCTCATCTCGCTGCCGATTCTGTACCGGTCCGAGGCTAAAAACGTTTTCAATTATCGGGACGGGATCGTCGGCTCTTGGGCGGACGTTGCACCGCGGCGCCGATCTTTCATCGAGCGTTCGCCGATACGTTTTATTGGTCGCACTCTCGCGATCAATCGGAATTCAAATAAATCGTACGGAGCCGGTTTGGCTCGGGCGCGACTCGGCTCGGTTGCTCAGAAAAAGGGAACAGAAGTATCCAATCGGCGAAATTGTCGCGTTGCCGTTTCGTTTCTGTGCTCGTTTCCTCCGCAACGCGCCGGAAGGGGTCGAAGCGTCACGCGGCCTGAATTCTCGCGGAAAGGGGGTGGAGAAGCGAAGGGAGAACACACGGGAGCAAGAGAGAGAAGAACCGGGAATAGGGGGGCGGACGGGATAGGTGGCAGGAGAGAAAATTCGAGGACGCGCGCGGAGCGGCAAACGAGACGCGCGCGGCCGTTGTGATTGACAGCAGGCAATATGGCTGTGCGAAGCTCCCTTTTGCTCTTTGTTGGTCGCGTTACGCAAGCTGTTGCACCCGCATCTGCGCATTCATGCAAAGTCAAACCGTCCGTCCGACGTTCACGTCCACGTTCACGTCCACGTCCACTCCGGTCCATCCGTCCGCACGTCCGTACGTCTCTCGTCTCCGATAATCGCTCGCCGCCGTTGCACCACTGCTGCATTTTTTCGTTCGCCATCCGACCAACCGAACCATACACCCACCTACCCCTGACCACCCACTCCGCCGGCGTATCGATTCAACCGGCTACAACTTCTCTCGTTCCAGAGATGCATCTGCCCTCGAGATGTGCGACCACGTCGCTTGTACACCTTTTAGCTTACTTAAAACGATGGAAATTCATTCGAGTATATACTGCACTTCTCACACAAACAATTGATAAACGTTGGTATTGCTACAATTATCGCGTTGAAAAAGCGACACGAGTTCATTCATCCTTCAGTCAATATTTAGATAGAAGGAAAATGTCCTCGCTAAAAATAATTTCAAATCAGGCGACATAAATAGCGCGCTTGATTTGTAAAAAATGAGTCCTGCGTCACAGGAATCGGTCTAATAACTCAGCCGATTCACGGAAGTGGTTTATCTCTCCGCGGTCGATCGAACGCATCCGTTTGGTCCGTCCTCCCGCGCAGCGATGAGATCACACTGACCGGATCCGTCCGCTATTCTTGGCAGCGGATCGCGAGCGGATCTCGCAGATGTGCGACGCATCTCTCTCTTTATAGGTTGTCTCTCTCTCTCTCTCTCTGGCCGAATTCATGCAGATGCAGACGTTCCCATTTACCAATTTGCGGATTCCGCGATGGGCGCGGAAGAGAACTTGGAGGGGAATAAAGATGGACGAATAAGTCGAAGAAAGACGGAGAGGATGAGAGACGCAAGGTTGAATCGATTGACGAAGGGACGGACTTTAGAATTACTCGTGAAAGGAAGGCAACGCCGGCTGATTGACGTCTCTATGGAGCTACCACAAAGGTAGACGAAAGTGGAGTAGGCAGAAAAGAGGGTCGCTCGTAACTCGCGTATAAATGCGATTTGAGCAGCGGCGGCGTTAGCGGGAAGAGATGCCACCGCTCGGTGTGTTCGAGGAGGGACGAGGAAGACGAAGAAAAGGCCACGCTTCTCGTCGCTATTCAACGAATCGTCGTCCACGCACCCGACCGAGGAGCGAAAAACTTCCGAGCGAGAAAATACCACCCACACCGCGCCACCCTTGGATCCTCCGGCGCCGCTTCAATGGGAACGTCTCCATCTCGCGTACAATGCTCGTCGTTCGTCGGAAACCATTTAATTTCTCTCGCGCTAATAAAATAATCGTAAATTAATTCGATCGAAACTCATTTGAAATTGGGACCATTAAATTCTTCTGGAAATACGAAACGTTCAACTGTAGAAATCATTTATTATCTTAAGTCTCGTTTAGGCGATATTATGCAGCTGCGTGTAATACATTCATTTGCTTCGATAATTTCCAATACGTCACTCTGAACACTTGCTATTATCGCCGTTAATAAAATAATAAACAGCCGAATTCATCGCCACTTCTGCTCGATATATCACGCACTTTCTCTCTCTCT
>SMSR01003139.1:8125-22328 GCA_019453355.1 Ceratina japonica
TTATAGTTCTCAACAACTACAGGCGAAAACATGGTCGCCCATGTTTATCGTTATCAAAATTCTGTTTTCAATCTCGAAGAGCGAATAAAAAATCATCCCTTTTGAAATTTTATCTGGATTTTAATCCAAATCTTGTCACACACTGCGAATTCACTATATTATTATAGTTCTCTCCAACTACAGGTGAAAACCTAGTCACCCATGTTTATCGTTATCAAAATTCTGTTTTCAATCTCGAAGAGCGAATCAAAGATCATGCCTTTTGAAATTTTATCTAATTTTTCCCCCAGAAATGTTATAACTAAATCTCAAAACCTCGACTCGATAGAAATCTCCATCCCACATTCTTTATTAATCATTCATGCACAAATTGCAGTATAAAATACAGTAAAAAATCGTTTCCAAATTGCAGTATACAATACAGTAAAAAAACTATGTACATATTGTAGTATAAAATATAGTAAAATGTATTATATTCTTAATGTATGGTTTTTTAATCCATAAAAAATCTTGTATTTTTAGTTTTAACCTTTGTTTTGACTTATATTGGGCAACAATTATCTTAATCGTGCATGTTAGAAGAATCAGGAATCGGTAATCGAGCGAGAATTTTCAATGGAAAATCGGACTATTTTTTAGCGACATAAATTCTATCCTTCTGTTTGGGAGAGGGCCGGGAGTAATGGCTAATAGAGGGAGCATAAATTCTCATATGCGGGCTGTTAGGTTGGATCAGATTGAAAATATTTCCGCCATTAAGGTGCCCTTTTCCGGGGAATCAAAGAATCGAGAAAAATCGGCGGGCGTTATCAGCGCGGCGCGGTAACGCGGGGGAAAANCAATACAGTAAAAAAACTATGTACATATTGTAGTATAAAATATAGTAAAATGTATTATATTCTTAATGTATGGTTTTTTAATCCATAAAAAATCTTGTATTTTTAGTTTTAACCTTTGTTTTGACTTATATTGGGCAACAATTATCTTAATCGTGCATGTTAGAAGAATCAGGAATCGGTAATCGAGCGAGAATTTTCAATGGAAAATCGGACTATTTTTTAGCGACATAAATTCTATCCTTCTGTTTGGGAGAGGGCCGGGAGTAATGGCTAATAGAGGGAGCATAAATTCTCATATGCGGGCTGTTAGGTTGGATCAGATTGAAAATATTTCCGCCATTAAGGTGCCCTTTTCCGGGGAATCAAAGAATCGAGAAAAATCGGCGGGCGTTATCAGCGCGGCGCGGTAACGCGGGGGAAAAGGAACGTACGCGGAAATATGACTAAAAGTATCAGTGCCATCGGAAGATTGAACGTATGGCCGTGATACTTTATGGGATTTCATGGCCGTGATAATAGCCCCTATAGAACTCCCGTGACGGTTTCGATTTATAGGTAACGCTGTTGATATTTCATCCGGACAGATTGCGATCTAACATTCTAATGGGGTCTAAAGTGAAAATTGTAAATTGCTCGCTTTCGAATAGTTCCGCGGTTCTACGAATTGATCGCCATCGGTTCGAGGTTCCAGTAACAGAGCCTCGAGAATGCGAGTGGAAACGCAAACAAGGTTCCATCCATATACGTGCAATAATTCCGTGAACGATGATTCCATCTTATATAATCATTGTATATATTGATATTTTTAATTCTGTTTAAAAAAATAATTAAGAAACGTACAGGTGTTTTTGAACGAACGAAATAATAATAATGCAATAATTCCATGAACCATGATTCCATCTCATATAATCATTANCCTTCCTGTAACAGAGCCTCGAGAATGCGAGTGGAAACGCGAACAAGGTTCCATCCATATACGTGCAATAATTCCGTGAACGATGATTCCATCTTATATAATCATTGTATATTTTGATATTTTTAATTCTGTTTAAAAAAATAATTAAGAAACGTACAGGTGTTTTTGAACGAACGAAATAATAATAGTGCAATAATTCCATGAACCATGATTCCATCTCATATAATCATTACATATTTTAATATTTTTATTCTGTTTAAAAAAATAATTAAGAAACGTACAGGTTGTTTCGCACGAACGTAATAATAGTTAGTTACGCGGTGAAACGTAGAACTTGGGAATTTACAAGTTTTATTAAATCGAAACATCCATCTCAGCGCGTGGCCGACTAATTTATCAACCGCGATAAAAGTGCACGTGCCCTCATTTGCATGTCGGGCGAGCGACGTTCCTCCGGCGCGGTCCATTACGTCTTTGAAATTTGAACCGCGGGAAACCACGTATGCAAACGAGTCCCCAGGACTAACTATGAGAAACGGACGTACGTAACATGATATAAAAATGAAAGATGTGTTCTTGCATGCCGTCCAAAACAGTCAATAAAATAATGGCCATATTGAGTTTTTAATCGAACAGATGTGGGATTCTTTGAAAGCAACGATCGACTGAATCGACTCATATGAGTGAATTACTGTTCTGTTCCAGGCGTACGTTGATTTGGTGAAGGCCTGGGGCTGGAAGAGCTTCACCATCATCTACGAGAACAACGAGGGCCTCGTGCGACTCCAGGAGCTCCTCAAAGCACACGGACCCAGCGAATTTCCTATTACTGTCAGGCAGCTCAGCGAGGGATCGGAGTACCGGTGAGTTTTCTAATATTCCCTCATTTGAGGCCAACTAAAATCGAGACCTTCGCTATCAAGGATTAAGGTAGTTCTCCACGGACTCTGTAGTCAATTGAGCGTGCAAAATAAAATGTTGAAAATCATTGTTCGATTAGTATAGACTGTGTTTATTGAATTTATTTATGAATTTTAAAAATAATAATTTTTTTCTTCTCAAATATATTTTTTTCATAATGATATCCAGTACTTTGAGTTTATGAAGAACCACCTTAAAGGTTTCAATGAACGAGTCAATTATTTTGGAAGGAGAAAATTATTTTCGTAGCAGAAGGAATTATTTTACACAGTTCAATATTTATATATCAACGACGGACAGATATTTCTAAAGAAGAGTATCCTAATTCTAAGATTTATCGAATATATTGAAATTCTAATCCAAATAAAAATAGTATTATAATGACATTGCATTTATAGTCTCTTTTTTTAAAATCAGTAGACAAAAGCTTAAAAAAATCATTTTACAATTTAGGAAACTATAATTCTTTTATAATTAATTATTGTTTGTAGCCATCTATAGAAATAATTATTAAAAGAATATAATTAAATTTTCCCAAATTATAAAACTAATTTTTTTGAATTTCCCAAATTATTTCCTATCGATTAATGATCTTTATGATATTTTTTATAATAATTGACTGCTATCTATACGAGCAATAAATAATAATCAATTATAAAAAGACTAAATAATGGACGAGTCAATTATTTTGGAAGGAAAAAATTATTTTCGTAGCAGAAGGAATTATTTTACACAGTTCAATATTTATATAGCAACGACGGACAGATATTTCTAAAGGAGAGTATCCTAATTCCAAGATTTATCGAATATATTGAAATTCTAATCCAAATAAAAATAGTATTATAATGACATTGCATTTATAGTCTGTTTTATTAAAATCAGTAGACAAAAGCTTAAAAAAATCATTTTACAATTTAGGAAACTATAATTCTTTTATAATTAATTATTGTTTGTAGCCATCTATAGAAATAATTATAAAAAAAATATAATTAAATTTTCCCAAATTATAAAACTAATTTTTTTGAATTTCCCAAATTATTTCCTATCGATTAATGATCTTTATGATATTTTTTATAATAATTGACTGCTATCTATACGAGCAATAAATAATAATTAATTATAAAAAGACTATAGTTTCCCAAATTGTAAAATGCCTTTCCTAAATTTTCCCAAATGATTCCCAAATTACGTAAATAGTTTTCAATTAAAAATAATTTTTTCTGTTGCTAACTATATGGAGGTTCGAAGGTCAGGAGGTCATTAAGTGGAAAGAAAACCGTGCAAGTGGCAAGAAAATATTCATTGTTCTTATTTCTGTCTCGTGAATTGCTTAGCATTACTATAATATCATAATTCATACATAAGTAAATAGGAAGGATAGTCGAAGATCGTTTAAGGGACCATTGAATACTTCCATACAGGGCCATTTATTAGCGTAATGAAAAATGAATACACAGTAATAATATAAAGAATGGTGAGAGGTAAATAACGGCGAGAGGTAAATAGTTACTTCTTCCGCGGTAGTTAATTGTTTGTTGCCCTATTTAAACGAACTTCCTAAGTAAACTTTCGAATCGAGAGTGTCGTTAAATATTAACTCGTTCCGCGAAACTTTCGGTATTCTCTTTAACTCGTGAATTACTTAGCATTACTATACAGTAGAACTACACAGTTCCTGAAAGCAATCCACCTAAGAGAACGAAGAATTATGGCTGTTCATAATAAGACCATCGATTATTATCAACCGATCAGTTCAAAGCTGATTATGTCTGCTTAAATGGATCTTACAGAAAGTGGCGACCTATAAGCTTTCGTTAAATCTGATTATGTTGACACGTCAAGTGAGAAAACTAAATAATCTCTAAATCTCAATAGTATAAAATAATTCTTATTAAATTCTATAATTTATATTCGGTATTTTTTATTTATTGAGCTATAAAATCCAGAATGGCAGAGATCCTCATTTATTTCCTCAAATTTCGAAGTATAATTGAACCTCAGGTTTCATAAGATCAAACAAATTTCAGAATCGCATTGTTTTCTTGCACCATGTGACAAATTCATTGTTCTTAGAATAGATTAGTTGAACGCATCGCGCAACGAATTAAGGGTCATTAATTAGCCGTCACTCGCAGCGTTGGCGGTAGGAATCCTCTAAATTTGATTTTATCTATTATTCACGTGGCAAAGTCCCGGGTAACTCCTATTAACTGAACCGGTTTCGTGTTAAGTTTAAAAGTCGGATTCCGCTCGGCGGAACGTCTTCGCCCGGTTAGAGTTAGTTAGCCGAAGTATTTTCGAGTGGGAGCACTGCTCCGCGATAAAACCGTGCCCGATCCATCAAGATCGCGCGCGAAATGCAGTCAATCTATCAAACGTCATGCAACATAAATTGCCCCTGTAAATGCAAATCCGAACGAGTTCGTTCGCGGATCCTGCGATCCTTTATTGCCCGGGTCGAAGGAAGGGTTAAGAAATCGTATCCTCGTTCCCCGAGCGTCGTCGTTCGATGTCGAAATTCTCGAAATCGAGCATAATTTCCTGCAAGCAATTACTAGATAATCAGGCATCTGTTATTGTTCATTTAAGAACTGATAATTCTGGCTGATAGCGTTTAGAGATTTTATAAGGAATTAAAGATGGATGACAAGGTTTGTACTTTTTTTGTGACAGATAGCAATTTTTGCAGCAATTTTTTGGAAGTGCCAACAATAGAAGACGAACTTTGGACAATTTCAATTAGAATTACTCTTAGTTCACACTTTATTCCGCACGATTTGTAGCGAAATATTTAAACACCGTCGCCGGCAATTGAAAATAGTTGTGCAACCGATATTTTGTTTAAATTATTATTATCAAATAAGAAAATAATTAAAGAACTTCTTTTATTTCGTCTGATACGTTTAAAAAATTCATAATTAATGATTTTCATAAGAATCCGCAGTATTTGGGGCGTCTGCAGTAATTAGCACACTTACCCTATCCCGTAAACCGCGGAAGATCGTCGTCGTCGTCAAGAGGAACATGTCGAAAATTTGATGATCGACATTGTCGTTGCATTAACGCAACGGGGGACCGTGTAACGGTGGTCGCGGATCGATAGCAGTTCCATTCGCAGAGAATACACCATTACGAATTAAACGCCTCATCCGTCTCTCCACCTCTGGGCCCCAACCCTTCGTCCCTCGATCCTCCTCCTCTTCGTCTGGTTGCGGTCCACAAACCGCGATAATCTTCTTACGCGACCATGGTGTGGGTGACGTATCGATCGCCAGCGGAAAGTGTGTCAACTGCGCTTCACGCCGCGAATAGAGCGAATCTTCTTCATCTTCCTTCCCCGGCGCGCGCCGTTTCGCCACCGATACGGGTTTGCTTTCTTCTTAAGAACGCGCGCGACCCTCGCCTGAACGCTAGAGGAGAACCAGCCAGACTCTCTCTCCCTCTCTCCCTTTCTCTCTCTCTCTCTCTCTCTCTTCTTTCCCCGCGACCCCTCGTTGCATTATTCATAAAACCTGCGACGCGACGCGACGCTGACTTATTGCGGCCGAGCGCCGGCACGAAGCCCGGAACGATAGGGATTTGAATAAATTCGGTTAGATGTTCATGGCAGCGACGTATCCATTTCACCGGGAAATTCATCACTCGCTACGTGCGCCTCTCCTCGCTCCTGTCGCTAATATCGGATACATCCTCCTTCAGGAACCGCCGCCCACGCGTGTGGCCCCGACGCACGTGTACGTAGTACTACTGTCCCGTTGAACCGGCGGCGGTAGATCCTCCGGGATTCTCGATCTCTATGCATATGACGTCCTTTTTCTGAATACCGCCGCGGTTTTTCCTTCCCTTTCCTTGATTCGACCGCAATTATTCCTGTCCCGCGCCGAAATAACTCCTGCGAATATGAATGGATACCCGGCGCTTTTGAAATTTGACGGAAAAATTGCGAGGTGAAATTGCGCCGGTGAAAAGCGCGGAACTTTTGTGAACGGGTGATATATAGCGCCGGACGATGGCAGAGATTTGTTTCGCTATTTTGTAATAATGAAATCGATTTTCTCGCGGCGTACGAAGCTCGGACCTCCTTTCTTTGTAACGTCGAACGGGAATTCCCCCTCTTGGAAGCATTGTCTTAGGAGCTTTGTTCAAACTTCTCTGACGGGATTTATTATAAATCGTAATTATGTTTCCAGTAAGTAATAAAAATATTCTACAAAAATTGAGAATTTTCTTAGAGGGAGAGAAGAATCGTTCTGAAAACGGTTGCAATAAATGTAAAAATATATAATTGGTTGGAAATACANGAAGCTCGGACCTCCTTTCTTTGTAACGTCGAACGGGAATTCCCCCTTGGAACCATTGTCTTAGGAGCTTTGTTCAAACTTCTCTAACGGGATTTATTATAAATCGTAATTATGTTTCCAGTAAGTAATAAAAATATTCTACAAAAATTGAGAATTTTCTTAGAGGGAGAGAAGAATTGTGCTGAAAACGGTTGCAATAAATGTAAAAATATATAATTGATTGGAAATACAAGTTATTTCTACATAATAAAAATATTATATAAAAATTGTGTAAAGATTAAGAATTTCCTTATAGGGAGAGAACAATAGTTCTGAAAATAGTCGGAATAAATATAAAAACATATAATTGATTGGAAATACAAGTTATTTCTACATAATAAAAATATTATATTAAAATTGTGTAAAGATTAATAATTTCTTCATAGGGAGAGAACGATTGTTCTGAAAACAGTCGCAATAAATATAAAAACATATAATTAATTGAAGATGCGAATTATTTCCACTACATAATAAAAATATTCTATAAAAATTAACAATTTCCTCATAGAGAGAGAACAATTGTTCTGAAAACAGTCTCATTAAATATAAAAACATATAATTGATTGGAGATATTATTTCCACTACATAATAAAAATATTCTACAAAAATTGAGAATTTTCTTGTAGGGAGAGAACAATCGTTCTGAAAACAGTCGCAATAAATGTAAAAATATATAATTGATTGGAAATACAAGTTATTTCTACATAATAAAAATATTATATAAAAATTGTGTAAAGATTAAGAATTTCCTTATAGGGAGACAACAATTGTTCTGAAAATAGTCGGGATAAATATAAAAACATATAATTGATTGAAGATACAAGTTATTTCCACTACATAATAAAAATATTCCACAAAAATTATGTAAGGATTCACAATTTCTTCATAGGGAGAGAACGATTGTTCTGAAAACAGTCGCAATAAATATAAAAACATATAATTAATTGAAGATGCGAATTATTTCCACTACATAATAAAAATATTCTACAAAAATTAACAATTTCCTCATAGAGAGAGAATAATTGTTCTGAAAACAGTCTCATTAAATATAAAAACATATAATTGATTGGAGATATTATTTCCACTACATAATAAAAATATTCCACAAAAATTATGTAAGGATTAACAATTTCTTCATAGGGAGAGAACGATTGTTCTGAAAACAGTCGGAATAAATATAAAAACATATAATTAATTGAAGATACGAATTATTTCCACTACATAATAAAAATATTCTATAAAAATTAACAATTTCCTCATAGAGAGAGAACAATTGTTCTGAAAACAGTCTCATTAAATATAAAAACATATAATTGATTGGAGATATTATTTCCACTACATAATAAAAATATTCTACAAAAATTAACAATTTCCTCATAGAGAGAGAACAATCGTCCTGAAAACAGTCGCAACAAAAAACGTATAATTGATAGGAAATACAAGTTATATTTCGACGAACGGAGTGCCTGGGGAAGAGGCGAAAGCCAAAGGACACGGCGGCGTCGCGAAACAGTAATCTTCCTCTGGGAAAACAAAGTTACCGGGGCTTTACAATAGCGTCGCCGGATTCGGGGTCTCCATTCTCGCG
This sequence comes from Ceratina japonica, assembly GCA_019453355.1. Taxonomy (NCBI): domain Eukaryota; kingdom Metazoa; phylum Arthropoda; class Insecta; order Hymenoptera; family Apidae; genus Ceratina; species Ceratina japonica. Next base: position 16,730 of record SMSR01003139.1, read on the forward strand.
CGAGAAAATAGCAGGAACGGGAAACGGTTGGTTGCGGTTTCAAGGTGAATAGACAATCGAAAGTGGTTGCCGGGTGTGCTCGGAGGACGCGTTCGGCATACGTATCGGGCTGGAATTGCTGTCGTTGAATCGACAACGTCGTCCATCAAATTGAAGCACCCTGGACCGGACCGGGAACCGGCGCCGAATACCCGTGATGGGTAGCTATTTTACGGGAACTGCGGCGAGAGAGCTCACGCGCGCCAAACACGTGGAAGCTTGATTTTGAAAATGGCCCCGCTGGGGGCCACAGAGTAGCTTACCTCGACTGCTTCGCTCGGAATGGATCATTCGCCGATCTACGACTGTCGAAGAAGCTTTGCTGCTATCATTTACACGTACTTCAAACGATTTTGGGCCAGTTTCGTCGAGTTGCAAATGAAACTGGCCCTAAAGTACGTACAATGGTTTTGTGGTCCTTTTGAGATACAGAATCGCATAATTTTGGGAAATTAAACGTTGGGTCAATGATTTTGGGCCAGTTTCGTCGAGTTGCAAGTGAAACTGGCCCTAAAGTACGTACAATAGTTTTGTGGTCCTTTTGAGATACAGAATCGCATAATTTTTGGAATACTTTAAACGTTGGGTCAGCGATTTTGGGCCAGTTTCGCCTAGTTGCAAGTGAAACTGGCCCAAAAGTACGTTCAATGGTTTTATAGTCCTTTTGAGATACAGAATCGCATAATTTTGGGAAATTAAACGTTGGGTCAATGATTTTGGACCAGTTTCGCCTAGTTGCAAGTGAAACTGGCCCAAAAGTACGTCCAACGCTTTTATAGACCTTTTAAGAGAGTTTATTTGATAATTGAATTAACAAGAAGGTTTAGTTAAAATTTTTCAGGGGCTTTCATGTGCATATAAAAGGATTTGTGTAAAAATTTCAAGGCTCTTCATTCCTTTATAACCGAGATATAATGTTTGAAAAATTTACGAATTTTACACAGAGTCTTATGGGAAAATGAAGTTTCATCGACTATATTGACGAATATCTAAACAATTAACGATACAATTTACTTGAAATTTTGTGTAGGATTAAACAAATATTTGAAGAGTACATACGTATTTTTAAAATAACCATTCATGACTTCTGACACTCACAATAAAAGTTAATAAAAAAATTGTGCTCTTGCGAAGTAACCTCTGATAAAATGTGTCAACGTCGCACTCATTCGAACATATTCGTTCTATGTACAGCAAAATGTTTGAAATTAAAACGCGCGTAAATAAATCGAAATTTCTGAACTTTAGGTTTGTCGTGAGATAGGGAAATGTAATAATTGCATAAGAGATCTATTGAAATATTCAAAATATTTTATATCAAAATCAAATACTACGCTAATGAATTATACAACTATTCGTGTATTGACTAGTGCAGTCACAGGTATACTCCCTTAAGATACAGAATCGCATAATTTTTGGAATACATTAAACGTTGGGTCAGCGTTTATGTAAGAATTGAATAAAACGAGCGAACGAGAATCCTGATCTAACCTAATGACACGACGTAGTAGTCTATGCGGGTACAAGCCGGCGGATTTTGTTTCGTCTGTGACGCCGCGGAGCTCGTCGATTAAGTGTCTCGGATCGCGGCCGAAACGGAAACAAAGTAAAAAGTCGGCGGTGGAAATGGGCGCGGGGGCGATAAATCCAATTTGTCGGTTGCCTTTGCCGGCGAGCGTAGCTACGGATGCGCAATTTCTCAAAGAAAAAACTTTGCCGAGGAGTGCCTTCATTTCGGACCGGCGATGAGCGTAATTGACGTTGGAAAACGGGTCCGTGGCGGGGTTGCAAAAAAGACGGGAGAAAAAACGGAAGGGAGAGAGAGAGAGAGAGAGAGAGCAGGAGGTGGTGGAGGAGGTGGAGGATGACGACGACGGTGGGTGGAGAGGAAAAAAATAAAAGAGGGACCGACGGTATCTCGGGTCGGATACTCATTTGAAGCGCGTTCCCTTTGATCAATCAGACCACCGTTTCAACGGACGTGACGTAACATCTGCGGCGGACCAGTTGGAGGAACGTAGCCGGTCGACTAGCCGCGGCCGCTAGCCATTTCGCTCGTTCCGAAGTTCAAGGCGCCGAAGTTACTCGGAATGTGGCTACGTCGTTTGAAGTCTTATTCGCTCCCCCCCCGTTTCCCGTGTTCGGCTTCTTAGCATTCCCGCCGCGTATCCCTCGATCCCGGATCGAACGCTTCTCCTCTTCCGTTCCTCCGAGCCACTCGAAACATTTCAATTACTTATGCCGTTCCGCCGCGTCTTCCTTCGTTTCTCTCCATTAGCGACCGACCTATTCCTTCTGCGGCCGCTGTACCGTAAAATCCCGGCGTTCATTTTCCATTTTTTTCCCTCCACCCACACACACACACTGGCCGGCAACGAATTATTGAAAAATCGCTGGGGAACTTCGCCACCCGGATAGAGCACGTCTCTCCCGACGTCGACGTTGAATACTAAATGACGACGTGATTACGGGGATCCGATCTTCGTTCGCGTTCTTCGGTTAAACGTTGCTTCCTACTTGACCAGTGAAATAGGAACTTGGCTGGAAGATATCAAAGGCGAACCGGAAAAACATCTTAACTCGTGGGGGATTCCCCGTCCGTTCCAGCGTCACAGCCATTATACTCCAATTTAGCAGGAAATTCAAAATTCCATTATGTCCTTCACTAAAATCCTTGAATATCCGAAACTCGGTGTCGTTACAATGAGAAGTCGACAAGAAGGAGTCACTCGCAAAAATTCTAACCCACGAACGTCGATTTCTATCGTAATATCAAACTGGCCGAAGTCGCGAACGATGGGTTTCTCGGATCGGTTTACGATCGCGATATCTTCCCGGATAATTCCTCTCGGCGGTAATAAAAATGCCGTCGAAGAAAGCAAAAGTATTTATGCTCTTACGCGCGAACACGTCGTCGGGCCGCGTTGAAATTCTCCCGGCAACGACTTGGGAGTTCTCGTTGCACCGCGAACTTTAGCAATATGTCTTTTTATCAAGCCCGGGGGAAGTAGCCGAGAGGGAAGACTCACTAATATCGTGGCTTATCGGTGTTCCAATAGCCGCGGCGAAGAGAAAATTCCGATATAGAGTTACGATTAACCCTTAAATTACTACGAAGACGTTTAACTTAGTTCGAGAACTAGCCGGTATCGTCTTTTAATAAGATTGTGTGACCGGACGTCGGGTAATTGTAACTTACATAAGAACTTTCGAAAGAAGAAAGATTCAAGGGGTCTCAAGCTCTATAAGTCCTTAAACAAGAACAATATTTCAACAACGTTCCTCAAATTTTCTGTGCTTATTAAAAAGTATTATTTCTCGAATTCTTAAAAATTATTATTTCTCCAATTCTTAACAATTTAATTTCTCCAATTCTTAACGATTATTATTTCTCCTATTCTTAACAATTATTATTTCTCCAATTCTTAACAATTATTATTTCTCCAATTCTTAATAATTATTATTTCTCGAATTCTTAAAAATTATTATTTCTCCAATTCGTAACAATTTTATTTCTCCAATTCTTAACGATTATTACTTTTCCAATTCTTAACAATTATTATTTCTCCAATTCTTAATAATTATTATTTCTCGAATTCTTAAAAATTATTATTTCTCCAATTCTTAACAATTTTATTTCTCCAATTCTTAACGATTATTATTTCTCCAATTCTTAACAATTATTATTTCTCCAATTCTTAATAATTATTATTTCTCCAATTCTTAACAATTATTATTTCTCCAATTCTTAACAATTATTATTTCTCCACTTCTTAAAAATGATTATTTCTCCAATTCTTAAAAATTATTACTTCTCCACTTCTTAAAAATTATTATTTCCCCAATTCTTAACAATTATTATTTCTCCAATTCTTAACAATTATTATTTCTCCAATTCGTAACAATTATTATTTCTCCAATTCTTAAAAATGATTATTTCTCCAATTCTTAAAAATTATTATTTCTCCACTTCTTAAAAATTATTATTTCCCCAATTCTTAACAATTATTATTTCTTCAATTCTTAAAAATTATTATTTCTCCAATTCATAACAATTATTATTTCTCCAATTCTTAAAAATTATTATTTCTCCAATTCTTAAAAATTATTATTTCTCCAATTCTTAACAATTTTATTTCTCCAATTCTTAACAATTTTATTTCTCCAATTCTTAATAATTATTATTTCTCGAATTCTTAAAAATTATTATTTCTCCACTTCTTAAAAATTATTATTTCCCCAATTCTTAACAATTATTATTTCTCCAATTCTTAATAATTATTATTTCTCCAATTCTTAACAATTATTATTTCTCCAAATTCTTAAAAATTATTATTTCTCCGATTCTTAACAATTATTATTTCTCCACTTCTTAAAAATTATTATTTCTTCAATTCTTAACAATTATTATTTCTCCAATTCTTAATAATTATTATTTCTCGAATTCTTAAAAATTATTATTTCTCCAATTCTTAACAATTTAATTTCTCCAGTTCTTAACGATTATTATTTCTCCAATTCTTAACAATTATTATTTCTCCAATTCTTAAAAATTATTATTTCTCCAATTCTTAACAATTATTATTTCTCCACTTCTTAAAAATGATTATTTCTCCAATTCTTAAAAATTATTATTTCTCCGATTCTTAAAAATTATTATTTCCCCAATTCTTAACAATTATTATTTCTCCAATTCTTGTCAACTTACAAACCTCGCTAAATACAATTTCTCCCACAAATTCAGTTCAAATATTAGCCGTAGAGTTTTATTCGTTAAATTTCTGGCGGAGATCTTCCGAGCTCAAATTGAGATCGCGTCAAATCGAATATGCGATTGAGCGCGAACGATTGCCCCGTTAAATTCAACAGTCGATCGCGACGGTTCTGTTTAAAAGGTGGAACACGGCTTTGAACATCGCCGATTCGAGCGTGACAACGAGTTCGGCTAATCATTCGGTTACATCGGGCCTTTGATTTTCGTCCTCCGTTTGTAACGCGCGCGATGCTCGTATCGGAGCAGGAATTTTTGTTCACGCTCGAATATTCCCCGGATTCTAAGTCGCGATTTCCATAAGAAAGATTTAGACCCGGCTTCCGCGGCGCCCGACCGCGCTTCATACCTATTCATAATATGCAAATGCACGGAACGCGTCGTTCCTTTGCTCCCCGCCTAAAAAAAGAAGAGGAAGAAGAAGAAAAAACAAGAAACGAGAGAGCAGACACAGTTTTATCATAACAGTTCAGAACGCGGTATCATCTCCAGATAAATAGGAATTCTTCTCCCACTTGGCAAAATGCATAAACAATTAAGCGGGGAGATAAAACGAATCAGGAACGCCGTTGCGTTTACTCTTCTACGGTTTATCTCCGGTGTAGCTGACCGAGTTCGCGCTAGCGATACGTCCGTCTTTCCCTGTTTTCCACCCCCGTTCCACCCTCTTTCACGGCGCTCCTTCAGGTAGAAAGGAGGAAGAGGCGCGTCTCTCTGTTTCGCCGGGAGCAAAACAAAGGGGGCGATTAAACGGAACAGTGAACCCGTCGCGTCGGGGGGTTGCCCGCC
>SMSR01003150.1:6297-25952 GCA_019453355.1 Ceratina japonica
GCGACAAAATTTTAAGTTTTCGAACCAAGCCGCGTACATCATTCTTCCGAAAACGTTTTTACCGGGTGTTCTTTTGAAAACCGTGGCCCACAAGAAAAAAATACCAAGAATGAGTGTTGTAGAGAATTTATCAATCTATGATTTCGATCCGATGCATATATATCGTCCGACCAATAGGAACTTAGATATTTGCGAAAAACAATTTAAATTGAAATCTTCAGAACTTTTCTCTCATCCCATGAAAGTTCACCAAAATTTAACAGAGTCATTATTTAACCAAAATCTACTCATACGCTAAATTTTAGGTTTTTCGTAATTTTAAAACTGTTACCGTTAGAACCTCCTTAAGCATATGCTTAAGGCGACCTTAAAAATAAGTAACGACCATGAATACCGGCCATAAACATTTTTGTTTGAAAAATATTATTAATATTATTAATAATTAAATTATTACATTTATTAATATCATTAATATTATTAAATATTTTTAATATTATTGATATTAAAATAATATTAAAATGAAATTTTTTTTGAAGAACTACGTAACCGAATCCACCATGCTTGTCAAATAATGCGACAGAAATGTGGGATTTCAATTATTTTAATATTATTTTAATATCAATAATATTAAAAATATTTAATAATATTGATAAATTATTAATGTTGAACATAGTAATAACTCCCGCATCAGTATTCAACATTCGTGCGTTTGAAATAGGGCAGCCGGCCGACTTCGGTTCCGGATTTTGGTCTTCTGGAGTAGGGCGGTTGGCAACGCGGTGTGTGAAAAACGGTGGGCGATGCGAGTACGCATATTTATATATTAAGTTCTTTCTTTTATTCAAATAAAGCTCTTTATACGTTCATCTTGACGAAAGTGATTTATTACTGCACGCAATGCGTTCCTGCTGACAATTAATAATATTAATAATATTTTTTAAACAAAAATGTTTATATCTCAGAAACGGTTGACCTTTGGACATATGTTTACTAAAGCTTTTTTGCTCAGTACAGTGTGCCCTATACACCATATAAATATTGAATGCTTTTTTTGAACACCCTGTATAATGGTGCACACGTTGTGTGGACCATTATAACTATCAAAATATGCGCGTTACACGAATGAATGTCATATACAAATTACATGGTTTAAAATACACTACGTAATGCGTTAATTTTTTTTTATAAGTGAGGGCGTTTCGGAGATTTGAAGGTCACCTCCAGTTTTTTAAATGGAAATCTATATTCTTTTTTATAGTTTCATATTCTCTCTACCGGAAAAAATACGCAACTTTTATGAGAAACTTTCTTTTCAAGAATGCTTGCTTTTCTTGCTAAAGGGCGTGATAATAATTATACAATTTTTATAGAAAATAATAGTAAAACATCTTTTATAAGTGGAAACTATTATAGCTATACGTTTTTGGGATCGCTGAATCCGAATCTGGAATCCATTTGACCCCATCAGGTTAGGATCAAGGTCATAAGTGATTTTCTGGAATGGGAATGTGACCATGACGCTGACCTGATGAAGTCGAACAGACTTCGGATTCCGCGACGCCAAAAACGTATAGTTATGATAAACTCCGCTTAGTGATTTTTTCTTATTTGAAGAGTTTCATGGTATTTTCGAGAGACACAGAATAATGAGTGTTACAAATATATTTGATTTTTTCGATAGGGATTGTATTTAACACCGACAGTAGTCGTAGAATGCTTATTTTCAGGGAGGAACGATTGTGAGTCAGCAATGGAAACTAGAGCTCGGTTCAAATAAATTGATGTGATCAGTATGTCTTTTTCGATGCTTATCCCATGGTAAATGGCACACAGTTGAAAATGTGGACACGCTCGCTTCTGTATCACGTAGCTTTATTGCGCACCACGCAGTTCCGCTTCGTGATGCATCTATAAATAACAACGAAATAGCGAGTCCAACGCCTGGCCAATAAATATAGATATAACCCTCCTCGTACAACCACGTAGGATAAAATGAAAAGTTGTGTGGCTCCGATTTATCTACTCGTACGAACCAATAGTTTACCCACCTTTGACTGTTACAAGTTCTCGTTCTTATTCAGTACTTCTATTATATTATTCTAGAGTTACCATAACATTCTGGTTTCCCTGGACACACCACCTTTTCAAGATCTTAAATTTCAGTCCAGCCAGGTTTCTTAAATGTGCAAAACTCTCTCTATTCGAGTTTTTACTTTCCATACTTTTACGTTGTCTCTTCTTTTCACATTGTCTCAACCTTAGGTAGAAATCAGTTGGCATTCTTGTCTCCTATCGTACGTCACGTTTACCGTACGAAATTGTATTATTATCTTGACGCATACATAAATTCGATTTCGTGAAATCTCAGATGCGTAACTTATGTTACATGGTCAACATAGACGACATATGTAGGATGGAAGGGTAGTAGCACGCGCCTTTATGTAGCGTGTAGACAGAGGACGAGGGTAGCGCGTGATTGTTCCCAGACCTCAAGTTGTTTTGAGGGTCTCATGTTTACGTAAAAGCGCGGTGAATGTTGATCCTTGTTGTCCCAAGTATATTCGAGGAGTGAACGAGACAAGATAGGTAAAACGGGAGTAAAGAATCTATACGTATAGGTACTCAGTGGATATCCTTCTTTACGAGAGCAAGAGATTTCGATTTGAAAATCGTTCGCTCTTCGAGCTCATATTCTTCAATCACGCTTGTTATCTACATGCACGACCGTTATTGTTATAGAAACGTGCATTAGATATCAGAATATAAATATATTTGAATGTGATCATATGGAAATGTAATAGACATACAGTAAAGGGCTAAGTTTTGTCAATATCATTTAAGGCTGAATAACTTTTCAAAATTGGGCTAAATAATGGAAGTCTTATTAGGTACTTATTGTTAGATGGATATTTACTTATTAAATGATATCTAACGAAACAGTTGAAAAAAATTTTAATTAGTATAAATTGCGAGGAAAGATATGAAGGTCGTATCTTTCAACCTTATTATCTGGCCTTGTAATTTATTTATTTACTACAATTAAAATAGAAAAAAGAAACACATTCCTCCCTTATAAAAGCTTTAAGAAAAGAACAGTTCCTCTGCAAGGATTCAAATCCAGTACAACTGTTTTTATAGTCAGCGACCGTTGATCTTCTTGATATATCTTCGTAACATGTATAAAAAAATAGTTTATATGATATTGAAGAACTTTGAATCTAATTATCTTAAAAACGAATGCCCATTGTGAAGAAATCTTTGAGGGCTTTTTAAGAGTAGATATACACTAACTTAAACGCATTGTCATTTCAGAAACGATTTCCACGGACGGAGATATAATACTAACGCAGCCCTCTTCTTAGCATTATATTTTCTGTTCATTTATTAATAAACTTTTTATTCATGTAAGTCAATCTTGACTTTTTGTTCCTGAGGCAATCTATTCATATTTACACTGATATACTACGAATTTCATTTTAACTGCACAAATATGGCAAGGGAAGAAGCTACGAGATAATTAGTAGTTGGTGTCCTATGCAATATCACAAACTACAAATTACCTCGCAATTGGTAGTCAACGTGTTAAAAATGCATCTGTTTATTTCGAAGTTCAGAATAATCCATTAACGAAGATCGGTATTTCAAATCCTCAATTAGATATATTCCTTCATTATGCGATTGTTCAATTGTGCAAAAAGATCTCGGGAACGGAATCGATTCTTCGTAATACACGCACACGATCAAACAGTAGAAGAGGATAGCGAACACGGTTGAGAAAAATGGTTGGAACGAAGCGGAAGACTTTGTAGTGCAGTCTCTCTTCCTTCGGGACTAGGGCGCTCGTAAAACGTCAAATTACCCAACGAAGTTTCAGTCGATCTTTTGCGTTGACCGGTTGAACAACCTTTCGTGGCCTCTCCTGGGAAGCCATAATTCCTGTTATCCTCGATGTCCATCATTGGTATTGGGCAGGGATCGAAAGGTCCCTTTTGGGACAGCATCTCTTTGTTCAGCTGTGGTGTTTCCCTTGCTCGTTGCTTTTACGTGACTGTGAATTTCAGTAACGATTTCTACACCTACGCGATGTGCATAACTGTAAGAAATATTTTCACTGTATAAATTGTTATTATCAGAATTATGAATTAATTTATGAAATAAGAAACAACTATTTTGTTGAAAATCTGTGGCGCAATTATTTTAGATGTACCAAGAATACTTTACAGTATCATTTCTGAAAAGAGAGATTCGATTTTGTGTTTGATTAAACACTTACTTCAATTTATATTATTTTTATTATAATTATAAATGGTCTTAATAACTGCAACCATCGCCAGAGGAGTCAATGGAATATTCGCATAAAATATCAATGTAAGAACTGCAGGAAGTATTAATCGCGCTAATACTTATCCCCTAATTGATAAATCGAGTTACTAATTTCTACTAACGTTAGTTAATTATAACCATTCAATGATTCCGATTGTCCCCAGGTGTTCGGAAAGTTTAATCGCGCAGTTACTCACTCTTACAGACCCATCAGCTATTCGCGAGTGCGAAATCGTTACCAGTTAAAGCTACTTCGAAATTAGTTCGTTAGAGTGAGCCTCTTCATGGAAACTTTAGGCGCAATCACCACTAATCTAGATTCAGGTCAGATTTTTCATAAGTCGATGTTTCAAAGTAATATTTGTCATGTTCATGCAAAATAATGACTTACAAAGGAATTTCTACAATGACGTCAACCACAATTCTTGCAGTTTTTTGAAAGTCTAATAAAAGACATGTTCGGATGTAATATTGTTATTATTGAATACTAGACTGCAGATTTTATGCATTGGTATGAAAATTGAATGTACAGAATGATAAATGTCATGTGTAATGTATAAGACAGTTAAAAATATTCAAATATGAATAGATATTTCTATGATCAAACAAATGTTTGTCTAAATCACGTTTAACCCTTTAATTACTTGAACCCTGTAAACCCTAACGCTAAAAGTGTGCCTCTTAGGCACCACCAATATGCAGCACTCTACTTCAATGAATGTTTCGAAAAGTTCCACGCATTACTCAATTATAAATAATATAAATATTGTATGATAATAAATATTATATCACTTCTGAGATAAATGAAGATTGTTTTGAATGATTTTAATATTATTTACATGTCATTGTAACATTTAAAAGCTGACACTTAAAAGCTTGCAAGTCGAAGTATAATGAGAATATGTTGGAGTTGCCAATCGGTATTCACAATTAAAAGTCGAAGCGTTAAGAGTTAAATTGTTTTACAAACACGTTTTATTTCAGATAAAGACCCGCAGTCTACTTATTATAGACTGTGGACTATGTATTTTTAGAATTGAAATTACGAAATATCTAACCAGGTGTTAACGAGCACGAAAGTCCTAATCCCAGAGAAAATGTGAAACGTGATCACTGTCTATGAAACAACTTTCATAACGAGAGATTGTTTACAAACGATCATGAGGCTAACGATGACTTAACACATGGTCACAGCCGACTCTAGTACTAGCCGTGCTAAGAGACTTGGCATCACTGTTAATGGCGGAATCGAGAGGCCTATTTTCGCGAATGACAAAACGGTACTCGGGATTAGAATTAACGTTTTCTTTAGTATATAATCATATTAATTTGTAGTATTTGTCATCAATTATGTATAACAAAGATATAAGGATTATAAATATGGCAAGCACAAGTGATAAAAGTGTCTCGGATGTTTATAAATGTGTTATTCATTCCATGGACTCTCGGGACAGTTTTGTGTCGTGATTGATTATATCTGAAATATCTACGGACTTTTCAGGAAAACATGAATGTGAAGGGTGATAAAACAATCTGTAGATTAAATAGAATCGTTTAGAAATGCATTGAATGAATTGTAAACGAATGAAATACTCGAATCAGCAGTATTAATGATGTGATGTCGAAGAGGTTAGGTGGATGTGTGTGAGAGTTGCGAATGATATGTAAAAATATTGTATGTATATTAATGTACGGCACTATAAATGAATATAAATAAATAAATCTTCCCTTATTTGTTGTATTTATTTCATTATTTTTGTTTAAATATTATTTATATGCATTTTCCTTGGAGGATCATTAGAAGTAAAGAGACAGACAGAGACAGAACATGAAAAACCGAGAGTCCGAGAGAGACAGACTGAGAGTCCGCTGGGAGTCCGACCAGAAAAACCGGCCTCTCGCGGTGTTGCTATTTTACTCTTAGCACGGCTAGTACTAGAGTCGGCTGTGACATGGTACTAGTTCGTAGCACTCGATTGATCGAACAAAAAGCACATTTTTAAAGGAGTATTTCGATGAACAATTTCAGATTTTAATATTTCACCCGAGGATTATGGAGAAAACTTAGCTTTGGATTCTTAATTAAGTTTAATCACGGCATCCACGTCGCAGCCTGTTGTTTCTGTGTTTAGATGTGCCGGCTGCCGGATATTCCCAACATCGTATTAACGTACCACCCGAGAATTAGCTATGTCCTTATAATAGAGTAACGGAAGACTAGAAAGGTACAGAGGAAGTAGCTTTAACCCCTTGTCGTACTTTAACGAGTCTGACTCGTAATCATAATTCTATACTAAGTATAAATATCATGACTCGTACTCGTGATCATAATTTTGTAGCAAACGTGAGTATCACGAATTGGACTCTTGGTTATAATCTCATGTCCACTGAGAATGTGCAAGGTTTGTTATGATTATAAAAAACGGAGGAAAACGATTTGAGAATGGACAAGGCCCGAAGTTTTCCGAGCTAAATGGCACGGGAAGGGGTTAAGCTAGCAGTAACTCGCGGTTACTAATAAACCCCCTAGCATTATGCCACCTGTGACGATACTAGGTGCACGCATAATCAGCCGTAAACTATTCCGTTACACGTACACAGCATACATCTTACAGTTTCACGATTCTCTATACAGAGTATCCCATTTAAGTTGAGATTGTAAAAAATCTCGGAAACAGGAGATTTAAAAAAAAAACGAAGCCCAGTATTCATAGTCGTTATTTATTTTTAAGATCGTCCTAAGCATTTGCTATTCGTGTCTATCCCATATTTCCAGTCCTTGTCTTATACAGGAAATCTTAAGCAAATGCTTAAGGCGATCTTAAAAATAAGTAATGACTATGAATATTGGCCAAACCTCAAATATTGAATCTACAAAAATATATTTCCAACAAAGGCTGTGCATTTTTTTACGTAGAATGTGATTCCGGAATAAAAAATATAGGTTTATGATAAAAAATGACAGATTGACTGAAATAACCTTGAAAACGCCCACGCATTAAAAAACTAGTAGTGCCATCTGACTCCCCACTCGAAACACTAAAGGTTTTTTAAATCACCTGTTCTCCAGATTTTTTACAATCTCAATTTAAATAGGACAGCCTGTAGATGCGTCTTATTATCAAATACGTTCACGCGAGCAACGTTTCCGGTTCTATAGTTTTTTCACAAGTACAAGAAACATGATGTATGTGTATGGCACTAACAAAAGTGTTACAAAAAATGTGCAGAATCTCAACGTATATAAGGTTCCAAATTCATAAAAATTAAATTAATGCGACTTTAACGATCAACAATTTAATAAAGGAAATTTTCGGGTCATTTCATTATCGTGTTTTAATTGACGTGAAAGTTCACGATTATTTTAGTACGCTACATTTGGAATTAAAAGAAACTCGAGAATCGCGTGATTTTTTTCGTGGCTGACAAACGGTTCCGTGTCAACGAGACATAATCTCCCGGACCGAATTCCTGAAATCAATTCATTTTCGTTCTCTCTCCCCTAGCAAAATGAAAACGTCGCCGTTTTCATTGGTGCGATGGCTAAAATGCCGATTAAGCTCGCTCAAAAGCCGGTAATTAACGCCGTTTCCACCGACTATCGTCATCATCCGTCTTCCTCTCACTCACTCACTTTTGAAACGCGATTGAATAGACGTGTGCTGTAGCTTTGAGAAATTAAAGTGACAGATTTAAAGTAAAGTTACGTATGCCAGCTACTGTTTTTGTCTCGCTTGCCATCTTGTTTCTTAACCTGGTATCCGTCAAAACTGAAGAAATTACCGCGTCGTCTCTGCTACTGACGTTCGCAACAAAATTGAATTAAAGTGGAAATGCGGATTTGTCAATCGCGCGAGTGCGAGAATTTATCGTCACATTTTATGTGCAAAGAATTTTATTCAATTAAATATAAAGTTACCTTCTTTGGAACATCCTTTTGATCACGCTATTGATTCAAGTTCCTACATTTTTGTAAGAGTTAATAATAATTAATAAATTAAGAAGATAATTATAATTAAAATACGGATATTTATGAAGCTAGTGAAGATCTAGTGGAAGAAAATGCATCTATTACGTGTAATTTCCAAGAATACTTAAATCGATTGATGTAAATTTCATGGCAATGAAATTATGTAAATTATTATAAATCCTACAATATTAAAGGACATTTTTATGTGGATCTGTCTGTTTGTCCGTCCGCTTTAGGTCATTCTTTTATTATTCGGTCAACTTATCGATTACTTTCGTAGCATGTATATTTTAGGTCATACTTTTGTTATTCTGTCATTCTATCGAAGACTGATTGATTGTAATTTTTTAATTGGTGTATAATACGAGGTGATTGTACAATTTGTACGTATTATTTCAGTGAGTTTATTAATTAAGTGGATTCGTGTGTTTATTAAAAGAATAATTTCAAATGGTTCTTCACATTCATGATCTGTTCTATATTTCATTACTCAAATTTGGACTTTTGCTCTAAATGTTGAAACTGAATGCTTTAATCCATTTACATCATAAGCTCGTATATGTGTGCAATTTTCCTAGCTTCCACTTTTCCGAATGATGCGAATTAATTACTTAATGGTGAACATTTATTGATTTAATTAAAAGAAAATTTCTATGCCTGTTCCAATAGTATAAATCAAGAAATAAACGATCATTTCAAATGGCCCTTCTCATCGATTTACTCTGTGCTTTCTTATTCAAATTCATATTTTCGTCTGTTTACATCTTTACTTGAAATAAACGTTTGTTCATTTCATTAAAAGGAACTTGGTATGAATATTCCAATAGTATAAGTCAAGAAATAAACGATAATTTCAAATGGCTCTACTATACTCACTACTCATCGATTCACTCTGTATTTTCTTATTCAAATTGAGAGTTTCGCCTCTTTAAATATTAAAACTGAATTCTATAATTAGATAATGGTAAAAGTATTTAAAATAAATATTTATTGACATAATTAAAATAGACGATCAATGGATATTCCAATGGCATAATTTAAAAAATAAAGAATAATTTCAAACGGCACCTCGTATTGTGATTTACTTCACATTTTATTTAAATTCAGACTTTTGTCTATAATTATCTGTATCTGTATAAATGAAATAAATCTATAATTATCTGTATCTGTATAAATGGATTAAGTTGCTCAAAATATGTTTCAGAGAGTATGATTTTGCATAGAAATCCGCAGTTTAGTTATATCCAATCTAACAGAGTAGTGTTAGAATCATAAATGTTTTGTTGGTTTGATGAATCTGCAGTGTCACGTTGAAGGAATAACAGTTAAGGAAGTTTAGTCACTTCGTGCATGATGTCGGCAACTGGTATAGCAACCGCAATTGTTTACCTACAATTACAGGACCAGTAAGTGTAATTAAATACGTAACAGCTGCGCTCTAAATAGTCGCATTTGGTTGCCGATATTTACGCTAATTCGAGGGTTTGAGTCAGTCGTGAATGATGAAACATGGAAATCCACCAATGCGAATCAAAATCTTATGGGGACTTAATAGATTGTAAATATAATTATACTATAACATAACCAGTGCAACAATAGAAGCGAAATCCACGCGCGACACGAGATACTAATTGTAAGTGCTGACAAGTGGTTCGGTGATAAAAGAGAAAATAGAAATAGGAAATGGTGGAGGCATCGATGATCAGTCACAGTCTAAGCTGATTTCTCAGAAACGCAGGTGTCGATGGATTCATTAACAAAGGCGCGAAGTGATCGCGAGTATGTACATCCATGCGTTAGCAAGAGACTGCAGAACGTGAATGGGAGACTGTTTGTGCAACGGGACGAAACAGTGTGTGGTCCAATATCATCGATTCAAACAGATTTTTCAACGAACGCTAATATAAAGACGGCTCGCTTCCGCGTTTCTAAAATCAGAGACTGCTCGGGTGCGGCCAGAGCGCGGCAGAAAACAGAACGGTAGCTCATTAGCGTTAAGAGGTAGCCGAGCGAGAGAGGGAGTACATTATACGTGGATATACAAATCTCGGTTTTGCATACGCACGAATTTCGTAATATACGTATACACGTTTTTCTCTGTTTTGCTGTCTGTGTTATCTGTTTCGTCCAGCTTTTTACTTTGCTCTGTCCTTGCATTTCTTNACACGAAGCTTTTTCGTAATATACGTATACACGTTTTTCTCTGTTTTGCTGTCTATATGTTATCTGTTTCGTCCAGCTTTTTACTTTGCTCTGTCCTTGCATTTCTTCTCTCTCTCCCTCTCTCTCTCTTCCTTTATCATAAAAGAAACTACACATTCAGACTGGATATGTGTTATTTACTTATGAAATAAAAAGAGAATTATCAGATCAAGTCAGTTTTTCATTAATTCTATTAAACAGCCAAACAATTCACTTTACTCATTGATGCTAAATATTATATTTCTTATTCTTTTAATCGAAACAATATGATGAATTGAAATGTTAGTGAAGAGGAATACCACGAAGATATTTTGTCGACTGAACTATTGTCTAACCCTAGTCTGTGATGTAACTTACAATTTGAGGAATATTTGTTTCTATCTAGTGTTGCAAAAAAATTTAGACACCGCCACGTCACAATATTACAAACTACTTTTTTCTCTGATTATGCATTGGTCACGATTGATTTGGCATTTAGATCCATTATTATTATAGTATCAACCTATAAATTTGAAAGCTGTTAATTAATTTGTTAATACGATGTCATAAAAGAATTAGTTGCCAATTAAAGATGTTCAATTTATTTACATATAGCTTTTTATATTCCAGAACAAATAATAATAATTTTTAGAAAATCCCAGTTGCATTATCATGATGGGTAAAGTTATCAAACTTCCCTTTTTTTTACTTGATTTGCTTCCTTTATATTCCAGAAGAATTACATACCTCTAAACGATACACGAAGAGTGCGATTCGATCGGGATGACGCTCTTTGTATTGTCATCAGCGGATAACCATGTCCGCATTCTTATCACATTAGTTAGGCCAACATCCGGAACATCTCGTAAAAAATAGACTCTGTTGGATTTTTCGGATTCCATTGTTGAGTTGAGGTGCACGATTCGATATCTACTGATCCATCTCTCACTTTTCGATTTGTACTGTACGATCGAAATCTTCAACATGAACAATCTTCAATATGTGATTTCTATTTACTTTGCAATATAAAAGGCGTACGTACCATTTTATTTTATGACTGGGTTCTGCAAAAATCTTATAAAATTGTATGAGTGTTCCGTGATACTGGAAAGGTTAAGAACCACTAAGTTAGGTGCACAATCTTGACGGTTACATATTGCATAATGAACTTGAATTATAAAAAAGGACAGCATAATTGTCTGAGGTGTTCCATTGTCAAGGCGAAATTCTAAGTGAATTAGAGAAAAACACAACTCGATTTCTAGAAATTTTTATCTAGAAACAATAAACGATTATCCACTTAGGAAAATAACAGAAACAATCAGTTCCCGAAATGATACCGTAAATTTCATTAATTTGATCTTGCTCCCTCTCCGTGCAAGGGCAGCAGCACGGAATAAAACTACAGCTGGCTAAGGTCCAGACAGCTCGTTCGCTAAGCCGACTCACAATTCGCGTAACCGTGTTCTCGCTTGTTGTTCTTATTCTCCTGAATGGATCGCAGGTTCCAGAGCGAGTAATGGAAAAAGGGAGGAAGCTGTTGGTGGTACTAAAACGTAGATTTTTCGCGGGATGACAAGCAGCTTGGAAATTACTCCGTACCAAAGCAACGAGGGATGAATTCGAAGATGGACTCGTTCCTTATATGTTTATTCCATGCGTCGGGAACCGGTTGGGTCAGCGTCAACTACGTTATTGCTTCATAAATTCTCTGTCGAGGCATCACTTCGATCCGCGTCGCGACCACTGTCGACCTTCCATTGCTAGCAAAGGCGTACCGAAAAGCAAGGCTGACAATTTGCAATCGAGAACCGCTCAATAAATCCATAGGAAATATACTATACAGGGTGAGTCACGACAAACAGAACACCTAAACATCTCAGTTGGACTTAAAGATACGAAGTATGGATATACCAGGATTAGAATGGTTTCGAAGGACCCACATTGCCATCGTAATATTTTTTTTCAAGGTCATTTTTTCAGTTCTTTTTGAAGGTCACGAAGGTTTTTTTTAAATGGGATTGCATAGTTTTTTCCGTTGCATATTATAGCCGACATCTAAACAAGTTCAACAACATGACCTTGAAATGACCTTGAACCCAGAAATACGAAATAAATAGAACACAGTAACAGATTTGGTGATGACAGAATTTGTACACAATGCATTTGAAAAAAAATATTACGATGGCAATGTGGGTCCTTCGAAACCATTCTAATCCTGGTATATCCATACTTCGTATCTTTAAGTCCAACTGAGATGTTTAGGTGTTCTGTTTGTCGTGACTCACCCTGTATATGCATATTCGGATTCTATGAGACGAAATACGTAACTTTTGTCTGAAACATTTTTTTCAATTCGCAATAGAAAACAAAATTTGTAAAACTCGAAATAGCGGACGAAGTTTTTGGTAAGAAGCATTTAAAAAAAATGTTTCTTCCAAGAGTTGCCTATTTTTTCCCCTAGAATCTGAAACTGTAATAAAAAAATGTAGGTTTCAATTTAAAAAACGAAAGTTGACCTATCATTTGTTATTGAAAATTTATTTTAAGGTCAAGTTCAAGGTCATCAATATTTGTCCCTCTCGAAACCTTATAACTTTTGTTCAAACCATTTTTCGCTATCTCGTTTAGTTTCTGAGATAATTGCAAAATAGGTTTTATTAAAAAATTGATTTTTGAACCCACGCGGACAGCCTATAATTGCCGTCGCGAGAGAGTAAAACTGTTTGTTTGAAAGGTAGTGGTGATCGCGGCGAATGTCTCAGGCCTCACGGATACGGCCTCAATATGCACGGATAAACAAGAGTCATCATCCGCAACGCATGTCCGAAACAACAGAATATCTTGTTCAGAATTGATGCTACCAGAAGACACAGACCGTGTAATGCATTCGTGAATAATTATTTTGATGCAAGTGGAAGTAAAATAGTTTTAAATCAAAGCTGAGCAGCGGTAGAACCGTTAGTGAGGCATGTTTATCCCCGTGGCCGAGTTCCACGCGTTAATTAGGTTTGATTAAATTCAGGATCACTAGGATTAATTTATAACACAAATACCGAACTCGGGCAGCACAGGAGTTAATTAAGTAAACTAATTCCACGCTCGTCCAACTTTGAATAAAATTTGCAAACCGACATCTACACTCCCGGACAAAATATAGGACGTGTGTTCTATCTTTAATTTTTCGTGTCAGGATTATGCTAGCATGGAACTTCTGTATAGTATGAAAAACGTACCTTCTGCGAATATAACATATGTTGATTTTAGTTCGATGACTTCTCTTATTGTCAGTTGAAAGGAGAACACATAATTCGAGCAGACAAAATGATAGCACACTTGAACAATAAAGCTATCTACTTCGTACAACAGAATTATATTTTTCATGAAACAAAACTACATATATTTCTTATAACAATATATATTATGTAATTGTATTTTTGTTTGTAAGCTGGTATTGTATGTGCGAAAACGGAGGCCCAGGCCATCGTAACCCGTCAGGGACGCAATAAAGACATTATTATTACTTTAAACTTAAACTCAGCATTACTTGAAATCATGATATTATACATGTCCTTCCTTGTTCATTCGCAGTTTCAGTTTCATCTAAAAGGATTACTTTTTTATTACAACTATAATAATTTACTAAAAAAAAAAAAAAAAATTTTTAATTTTTGTCCAATTTTATAAAAATATTTTACAGTTATAATGACCTCATTGAATTGGACCATATGATTTTCTTAAAGTAATTTATTTTGCAACGTTTCGACCATAGGTTGTTGGTCCGTAAATTTTTTCATGTAAAAATTTGACCAAGATGTGTTTCGGATTTTCTTGTTTGACGATACCACTTTTGGTGAATTAAAAGTATGACAAATAGAAAACAGTTTCAAATGTGACTTATAACCGTAAGTAGCGACTTTGATATAATTAAGATATTAATATGTTAGATAACGCTGTAACACTCGGTATTTTGTATAACTTGTAGAATAGAGCTTGAGAAGGGCTATATTTATATGGCCATTATAACTGTAAAATATAATAATTTACTAAGTTGGGGAAAAAGAAATCCATTACTTTTACGTGAACTTCAAGACTCTATCGAGCTTCTGTTTTAATCCAGCTTTGTGCAAATGGTTTAAAACTGTTTTATGGTCGAACTNTAGTCTACGGTGCTTACACGCTTCCCTTAAGTCTATAAGCATCTGGAAGCGTACATGCATGTATACACAAAACAAATACATACAGTTTTGTAAATTGTAAGTATTCAATATGTAATTCAATAAATAGTAAATAAATAGTATATATGAATAAATTCATACAGTTTTGTAAATTGTAATACATCACCTTGTAAAAAATAAGTGTAAATCATGTACTATTGAAGTCTTTACGTAATTTTGGCAGTTTATTGAAGAACACCATTCCTATGAAGTAATTCTTCAAACATGTCCAGTTTTGAGTATCTCGTAATTTCTAAACACGAAACGATGCTGTAAAGCTTTTCAATGACATCAAGATGAGAAAATTGTCTCTCAGGATACCTTCATTTGACGTATAACAGGTTTTAAACGGCCATACTTTGTATGGATCTGATTCTTTTGAAGGCTGAAAGCAGGTCTCCAGCTAAAAGGTGGGCTAGGAACAGACCTTGAATCGTCTGAAACAGATTTGTCGACACTAACCAAACGACAAATACTTAGAATAAATATGAATATTTATTTAAACATGGGATATGAACGATATAAACCTGTTTAAGCCAAGAACATTTCCTTATGAAGGGTCTAACTACATTTATGACGAAAGCTAATACAGGTATGACGTTTATTTCTTCGGATTCTCCTGATATATTTAATTTTACTGTAAATGCGGTACCACTCTTGGGTATTCTAATTTTGGAATAAAAAAATGATTCTCTGTTCACTGTTATTTTGTGTTTGTCTCCACAAGTCGGTAACTCAACTACAACTTTAGTTATAATTCCTTGTATCCAGCTACGAAATTTTTGTGGGTCCAGGCAACTATTGTTAATAAGTTTCACGATTGAGCTGAAGAACATAAAAAAATAACAAGTGCAAATTATGTACTTAATTATAACAATTTATTTATATGCTTAATATTATAATAATTTATTATTTTCATACATGCCACTAGTATCGTTTACTTCCATTCGTATAAATCCATCTCGTGACGAATGGAACTTAATAGAAAAGAGAAATATAATTTACATATGCATTATAAATGTAATTAACATTATTGGAGTTAAAAGCAATTCTTACCTTTATATAACTGTAATTAATAGGAAGCTCCAAAATAATATTTAAATCGAATTTATTTTGTTCTCTAACTGTAGTACCTTCAGAAAAACTATCGCAGAATTTTATTTCTGTAAGTACCCTCGCGAATTATTGATCTTTCGATCTCATACGTTCCGTTATGGTTTGAATTACCTGTTAAATTGAATTGTGATAACGAGTAAAAGATTCTAATGCAATAATATTTATTTAATTTAAGCAGAATTTCAATAACTTTGTTCATATCTGATTATCGTAATTACATGCCACGTAAATGTGAGAATTATAATAACTAAATAACGAGCTTTGAATTCAAATAGACCTTCAATTAAAAATCACAAGCATCGCAATTTCAACATTCTCCCGGTTAAAAAGATGCTGAGAACTTCACCTTATTGAAATTGTACTTAAAATTAGGATTTCGAAATATACCTGTCGTAAATAAATATTATTTCTTTTCACATCTTCATCATTTAAAGTTATAATCTTTTTGTTTATTAATTCGAATACGCCGTCGTTAGAAAGATAGTTCTCTGTCTCCTCCATATTTCCTCTTCTGTACATACACTTTTTTAAATTTTATGTATATTGTTGGATGAATGATTCTCAGAAAGCCTGCGTAGTCTGACAAAAATGTATTGACAGTTAAAACACTGAAAGAGGAGATGTTTGGAAAAAATTTAATACTGTATGAGTGTATATGCATGTGACAAAGAAGCGCTTAGAAACCATAGGTACTTAGTCTGTTAGTCTCTCTGCGACTGCGAGAGTATCTAGATGGTCCTTCCTAGTGCACCGAATAAAACTAACTATAAAAGATATATAACGAAATAATTATTTAAATTTACCCCATATCCCTTCATATATTATCAAATGTTACTCCAGTGAGAACAGCCACTTACTGGAATAATATTACTCATTCAAATATGAGAAAATATGACTTCATTTCCATTTAACTCATATACGTACTATACATATACAGGGTGGTCCACGCAACTTGCACACTTATAATAACTTCCAAATTATGCGTTGCACAGAAAAGTTTTGTATACAGAAGTTGCAAGGTTTGAAGGGCTGCATTATGTGGTATATGTAGTTTTTTTACAGGTGGAGGCGTGTAGGAGATTTGAAGGTCGACTTTGTTTTTTTAAATGGAATGCTATGCTTTTTGGACCAAAGGATGGAAGAATGTCAAATTCTGAGTAAAAAAGTATTGACCTTCATTAGTCCTAAACCTAATAATTAACGAGTTATTGCACTTTATTTCCTGAACATTTTCTTCGCGTAATTTCACAATTATCTTAGATTTCCGCAGGACAGATGGATGTTTACGCGACAATGTTTATAAACACAACAACGTCTACTTATNGACAAAGCTTAGCCTCTTAGGGAGAAGTTAAGTTTCAAAAGAACTTACTGACATGAACGACGGCAAAGTTAAGTCAATATTTCGAAGACTAGACAAGTTGCATTCTAATTTATTTCCGAAAACTATCATAGTAGTTACATGTTGCAACGGCATGTCATGCATGTACCAAGTTTCATATACCACGTCATCTGCGATACTTCTGCTCTAATTTAACAATTGCATATAAACTGTTAGTATCAAATGATTAAATGTTTTTAAAATTATTCAGACAATATATCAACTTCATAGGTACTGTGCAATTAATTTTGTGCATTGTTATATTAGTTAATAAAATCTTACCGCTTCTAGTAATTCTTGGACACAGAAGCACAATACATAAAACTGCGTCAGAGCTCCAACCGTATATAATATAATCACATATTTCTGAAAGTTCATTGTAGTCATCTATAAGAAAAATTTTTACTTAGGGACAAGATTAGCTGGAATGGCTGGGGCAACATAGATGAAATGACTAAAGAGGCTAAGAAAAGTTCGCATGAAAATTCTATATAATAATTATTATTAATTGTGTAATTATTTGGGATTCTTGAAAATAAATACAGTAATAAACAATTATCAAACTACATTTTCTTATGATCTCTCTTGTAATAATGAAATAATATCATATGAGAAGGTATGAATGGGTAACATCTCAAAAACTGAGCAAATAGGTTTAGGATAAAATAGGAATTATAAGAATGTTGTACTTTTATAAAAAATTGATTACATGTAAAAAGAATATACAATATAAGATACAATGTACAATATGTATAAGAAAGTATGCGGAGCGATTATTATGAAAGGATGGCTAAAGGAAAATGAATAGAGAGTTTTTGTAACAGAATGTTCTGTATATGGCAGAATGTAAGAAGCGAAAATGTGTGCAACGAATTCGTCAAGATAGTAAATAATGTGAAATAAGGTTTAAGTGTTTAATACATTAATTAGTAATATTTCTGTAATTGCCATTATCGTATATTTAACTGAATTTGCTATTATTTGCTTTGATTTAATCACTACGCACATTATTTTAGATTCGTTCACAAAAGTTGGAAAATAAAATATGCATACCGTAACCAACATAAATCCCATGAAGCAGAATCGGAAAACATAATTTATGTAGAGGATTCCAATATTTGGCGAGAGTAATTTCTTCAGCATGATAGTCAACCTAAAATAAATATTATTATACAATAAGTCTTGTTATAATGATTGTTAAGTTTATACAATTTCGGTTGTCATAAATTGTTATTAAAATCATACGATAATAGAATTGATTAAATAGAATGTTAAAACCATAAGCATGGTATTTTTAATGAATAAATAGTAGAAAGAAATGTTAAAGAGATTCGTCATAGTCAACGTCACTTCTTAGGTGCCCGTATGCAAGGATCAGAAGATTTATTGCATAAATTGTGCAATACAAAATTCTCTTTCATAAATTACAGAGAGATACTTCACGAATAATTCAAAATTCTTTCAACTTTTATGCCCATTATAATTAAACTTTTTGAAACCATCATAGTGCACTTTCCCAAGGAACCATTTTAAGAAATAACAAATCGTGCAGCATCACTTTTTATACTTGTTATACAATTTTGAGAAGATCTCTTTAAAGTTCCTCTTGAAGTTTTATGTTTTCTAATTAAACTTGTAAATTGTTGTCTCACTTTTTAAATTATGATACTTAGTTAGGTTTTAATGAGATTATTAAATCTCTTTATTATAATAATTATATTATAATAATTCAAATGAATTACAATAAGTATAATAATTCACACTCTCTTTATAGGTTGTTTCACGACTGCCTTATATTGGCTCCCAGTTTCTTAATTACACGTTATACGTGTACTAATAATGAGTGCGAA
Source organism: Ceratina japonica (assembly GCA_019453355.1). NCBI lineage: Eukaryota > Metazoa > Arthropoda > Insecta > Hymenoptera > Apidae > Ceratina > Ceratina japonica. The sequence goes on from SMSR01003150.1 coordinate 25,336, forward strand.
TTAAAAATATAACGTTATTTTTTATTCTTTAGAAAAACTTGAATGAGTATTCTAGAATTATTTTTCAGATTTGATGAAAGCTAGGGTCATAGATGATCCAGTGTGCCGACGGAAAATGCGGAAAATAAGAGATGATTAATTAAAATTTTATACTTACTCAATTAATGTTCCATAATGATAAGTTAACAACTTCAATTCTCGTTTAATCGTATCATTCGAATTCTGCTGTTCGCTGTGATGCTGTTGAAATATCGCTGCAAATTTCGCTCGGAGATACTTGTATTGGGCGGTTACTAATAGTATCAAATGCATTGTGTAGATATCCAAGCTAACTTTTCTGCTTATTGTGTATCCACCGCCGAAAATCTGGAGGAAAATCCCGCTAACAAAAATGTCAACCGTGAAAGGTTCCTCAAATAGACCAGCTGGCACTCGATAGTCTGTATAATAAAATTCACTTTTTCGAAACACTTCGAGAAATGATAACGACGTCCAAAGAACGACAGAACTGACACTAGCAATCGTATATATNGAATTTTCCACGAATATTTTGAGACCAGGTCAGAATAACACAAAAGAATAAAGAATATGAATAATTAGAAATTTTAGATTTTTTT